>JBAMBS010002675.1:0-33353 GCA_037044455.1 Zygothrica quintamaculata | reverse complement strand
AAATAAGAGCTAGAGAAATTTGGAATCTAGATTCGTGATGCTTGTACGCTATACGAGTTTATTTAATATATTCGAATTTCCTCCCCTGACCAACGCAATCGAAAAAATCGATTATAAGGTTCAATGTTTAACCGATTCTTTTTCGCACACATATTAAATGAACTATTCCTAATCTACCTTGTGAATTTCGTTAAAATTGTTTTAAGTAGACCATTCTTCATCTACGTTGTGAATTTCGTTGAACAATAAAAACGAAAGTTATACAACATTAAGTACCGCTCTATGGAGCGTGGGGGGCTAAAAGGTGCGCGCAATGGCTAAGTACGTGCAGAACTGTGTGTATGTATGAGTATGTGTGTGTATGGCTGTATATCTAGGCAAAGGGGCTCTCGTAGTCGGGTACACTCGACTACAGACTTCAAACTTGTTAGCCCCTTTGCCTTTTTATAAAAAAAAAGAGCAAAGCGGAGCTATTGGAAATATGCAAAATCCAAAAGTATGTAACACATAGAAATAATCATCGGAGACCCCATAAAGTATATATATTCTGAATCAGGACGACAAGACGAGTTCATCTAGCTCTGTCCGTCTGTCTGTCCGTCCGTCCGTCCGTCCGTCCGTCCGTCCGTCCACCCGTCCGTATGAACGACTGATTCACAGAGACTATAAGAGCTAGAGCAACCAAACTTAAAATCTAGATTCGTTATGTTCGTACGCTGTACAAATTTGTTTTTGATTGTTCAATTTCCTCCCCTAACCACCGCAATTCGAAAAAATCGATTATTAAGCACAATTTTCAACCGATCAAATTTATTTTTGGCACACATCATAATTAGACCGCTCTTGATCGATGTTGTGAATCTGGGTAAGATTGATCAAAAATCTCGGAAGTTATAGATCAGCAAAAGTGGCGTTATTTGCCCCGTGGGGGTAATGTAGTGCGCGCAAAATAAGAGCTAGAGCAACGAAATTTGGAACGTAGATTTGTTATGTTTGTACGCTATACGAGTTTGTTTTAGATTTTTCAATTTCCTCCCCTGACCCCCGCAATTCGAAAAAATCGATTATAAGGTACAATTTTTAACCGATCATATTTATTTTTTGCACACATGTTAAGCAGACCATTCTTCATCCACTTTGTGAATTTCGTTAAAATTGAACAATAAACACGGAAGTTATACAACATTAAGAGCGGTGCTATAGAGCGTGGCGGGCTAAAAGGTGCGCGCAATTGGGTACACTCTCGTAGTCGGGTACACTCGACTACAGACTTCTTACTTGTTAGCCCCTTTGCCATTTTGTAAAAAATGAGCAAATCGGAGCTATTGGAAATATGCAAAATCCAAAAGTATGTAACACATAGAAATAATCATCGGAGACCCCATAAAGTATATATATTCTGAATCAGGACGACAAGGCGAGTTCATCTAGCCCTGTCCGTCTGTCTGTCCGTCTGTCCGTCCGTCCATCCGTCCGTCCGTCCTTCCGTCCGTCCGTCCGTCCGTCCTTCCGTCCGTCCGTCCGTCCGTCCGTCCATCCGTAAGCGCCTGTTTCTCAGAGACTATAAGAGCTAGAGCAACCAAACTTAAAATCTAGATTCGTTATGTTCGTTTGCTGTACAAGTTTGTTTTTGATTTTTCAATTTCCTCCCCTGACCAACGCAATTCGAAAAAAACGATTATTAAGCACAATTTTCAACCGATCAAATTTATTTTTGGCACACATCATAATTAGACCATTCTTGATTGATGTTGTGAATCTGGGTAAGATTGATCAAAAATCTCGGAAGTTATAGATCATCAAAAGTGGCGTTATGGGCCCCGGGGGAGTATTGTAGCGCGCGCAAAATAAGAGCTAGAGCAACGAAATTTGGAACGTAGATTTGTTATGTTCGTACGCTATACGAGTTTGTTTTAGATTTTTCAATTTCCTCCCCTGACCCACGCAATTCGAAAAAAACGATTATTAAGCACAATTTTCAACCGATCAAATTTATTTTTGGCACACATCATAATTAGACCATTCTTGATCGATGTTGTGAATCTGGGTAAGATTGATCAAAAATCTCGGAAGTTATACATCATCAAAAGTGGAGTTATTGGCCCCGGGGGGTATTGTAGTGCGCGCAAAATAAGAGCTAGAGCAACGAAATTTGGAACGTAGATTTGTTATGTTTGTACGCTATACGAGTTTGTTTTAGATTTTCGAATTTCCTCCCCTGACCCCCGCAATTTGAAAAAATCGATTTTCAGATACAATTTTTAACCGATCAAATTTCTTTTACGCGCACATATTAAGTAGACCATTATTAATCTACGTTGTGAATTTCGTTAAAATTGAAAAATAAACACGGAAGTTATACAACATTAAGTACCGCGATATAGAGCGTGGGGGGCTAAAAGGTGCGCGCAATGGCTAAGTACGTGCAGAACTGTGTGTATGTATGAGTATGTGTGTGTATGGCTGTATATGTAGGCAAAGGGGCTCTCGTAGTCGGGTACACTCGACTAGATGCTAATTTAAAGTTTTCTTTGTGAATATTATTATTATGTATAAGCTACACCTTAATGGTTAGCCGGCGCGCCCAATTGGGAAGATGTATCTGACATAAAGGACGCAATGAGGTCATTGTGGACCTCGTACTTCTATAATAATAAAAAAAATAAATAAAAACTCAAATTTGGTTGCTCTTATTTTGCGCGCACTACTATACCCCCTCGGGCCCAATAACGCCACTTTTGATGATGTATAACTTCCGAGTTTTTAAATCAATCTTACCCAGAATCACATCATCGATCAAGAATGGCCTAATTATGATGTGTGCCAAAAATAAATTTAATCGGTTGAAAATTGTGCTTAATAATCGATTTTTTCAAATTGCAGTGGTAAGGGGAGAAAATTCCAAAATTTAAAATTTTTCGCAAATGAAATAGTTAGACTATTCCTGATCTTAATTGTGAATTTCGTCAATATTGAACAATAAACACGGAAGTTATAGAACATTAAGTATCGCGCTATAGAGCGCGTGGGGCTAAAAGGTGCGCGCAATGGCTAAGTACGCGCAGAGCTGTGTACGGCTGTATATGTAGGCAATGGGGCTCCCGTAGTCGGGTACACTCGACTACAGATTTCTTACTTGTTTAATAATCTATAACTTCGGAGTTTTTAAATCAATCTTAACGAGATTCACAACGATCGAAAATGGTCTAATTATTACGTATACCAAAAAGAAATTCGATCGGTTGAAAATTGTGCACGTTAGTTATACAACATTATAGTTCAAAGTGCTTGTGGAGCTGTGTATATGTGTGTGTATATATCTGCGTATGCAGGCAAAAAGGTTCTCATAGTCGGGTAAACACGAATAAACATTTCTTATTTGTTTTAATTATAAATTTAAAATGATGGTTTCACACTTACTTGTGTTATGCAGGTTAAACCAACTAAATAGCTCAAGAAGCAAACGATAGCTATAAAAATCTCTTTCCGTTTTCGAAGTAACTGTGGCCACTCATCAATTATTGCAGTTATAAAGCCTTCCATTGTGCAGAACTGTGAATCTAGGCCAATAAGAAGAAGCATAAAGAAAAAGAGACATGACCACAAAGGCGATCCTGGAAGCTGTAAGACCGCTGACGGATACACAAGAAATGCCAATCCAGGACCTGTTTTATTTCATATTATAAAGAATAAAAAATTAAAAATTTATATTTTATTGTTATTTATATTACATATAATTTTGCACATAACTGTACTTGTTGTTATTTTAGCTGATAATGACTTCCCCTTTGACCTTTGTCTTTATAAAAGGCTAAAAATAGCTTATTAGCTCATTTGCCTTTTTGTAAATAAGAAGCTAAGCGGAGCTATTGGAAATGTACAAATTCGAAAAGTATGTAACACATAGAAATAATCATCGGAGACCCAATAAATTATATATATTCTTGATCAGGACAACAAGACGAGTTGATCTAGCTATATCCGTCTGTCCGTCCGTCCGTCTATATAAACACCTCTTTCTCAGAGACTATAAGAGATAGAGCAACCAAATTTTCAATTTAGATTCGTTATTTTTGTACGCTATATGAGTTTGTTTTCGATTTTTAAATTTCCTCCCCTGACCACCGCAATTCGAAAAAAACGATTATTAAGAACAATTTTCAAGCCATCACATTTCTTTTTGGCATACATCATAATTAGACCATTCTTGATCTATGTTGTGAACCTGAGTAAGATTGATCTAAAAAGTCGGAGGTTATACATCTCTAAATGTGGTGTTAATGGAGCCCGGGGGTTAAGTGGTGCGCGCAAAATAAGAGCTAGAGCTACCAAATTTGGAATCTAGATTCTTAATGTTCGTACGCTTTACAAATTTGTTTTAGATTTTTGAATTTCCTTCCCTAGCCACCGCAATTTAAGAAAATAAATTATAATGCACAATTTACAACTATTAAAATTTTTTTCACATATATTACACATCATGCAAAGGGCACAATCCAAGGTCCTTAGAACTATCACCGGGGCACCGTGGTACGTTCGGAACGAGCACATCCACAAGGATCTCAACATTCCACCCGTCGGAGACGTTATAGCCCAATTTAGAGCTAGATATCAAAACAAGCTCCGTACCCATCCAAACCACCTCGCGAGAGATTTATTGCGTCAACTTGACCAGTCCCGCCTTCGTCGTAACGACATGCCAACCCAGCGAATATTATTTAGGGGCCCACACACTACATCCCAGTTACAGATGTAACAGGTACATAATATAGAATTTAAGATTTGTACTACTTTTTGTTAGACTCAAAAGAATAGATTCAAGAAATAAAGCCAAGTTAAGAAAAACAATAAGAATTTTTAGTACGATGTGTACCCGACTACGAGACCCCTTTGCTTACATACGCAGACGTACACACACATACTCATACATACACATTCTGACGCTAGCCTTCGCGTACCGACAACATCTCTGCGCAATACTAACGGTGACATTACATCCGTGACTATGTCGATAACCAAATACATAATTTAGATTAAGATATGTCAACCTAATCATTGTAGAGTCAAGAGAGCTAATAAGTTAAAACATCGTAAAGAAATCAGTAATCCTGGTTTCACCACTACGATTTCCTGACTTTGATTTTCGTGAGTCTACTTTCATTAGAGTTCTCAACACATGACGTTCATACAGACGGACATACTGACAGCTAGATCAACTCGTCTAGTCGTCCTGATTCAGAATGTAATACTTAGGGGTCTGCGATGATTATTTCTGTGTACATACTTTTGGATTTGCACATTTACAATAAGTTCCGCTTATGCTCTTGTTTACATAAAGGCAAAGGGGCTCAGTAAGTATGATACATGTATGATGTCATCTACGTATAAGCCTGTTAGCAGGCATGATAGCTGTAATCGTGTTATTAATCTACGATCACAACTAGACATAAACAATTTTGTTTTTTTTTAACTTGGCTTTATTTCTTGAATCTTCTCTTTTGAGTCTAACAAAAAGTAGTACAAATCTTAAATTCTATATTATGTACCTGTTACGTCTGTAACTAGGATGTAGTGTGTGGGCCCCTAAATAATGTTCGCTGGGTTGGCAAGTCATTACGATGAAGGCGGGACTGGTCAAGTTGACGCAATAAATCTCTCGCGAGGTGGTTTGGATGGGTACGGAGCTTGTTTTGATATCTAGCTCTAAATTGGGCTATAACGTCTCCGACGGGTGGAATGTTGAGATCCTTGTGGATGTGCTCGTTCCGAACGTACCACGGTGCCCCGGTGATAGTTCTAAGGACCTTGGATTGTGCCCTTTGCATGATGTGTAATATATGTGAAAAAAATTTTAATAGTTGTAAATTGTGCATTATAATTTATTTTCTTAAATTGCGGTGGCTAGGGAAGGAAATTCAAAAATCTAAAACAAATTTGTAAAGCGTACGAACATTAAGAATCTAGATTCCAAATTTGGTAGCTCTAGCTCTTATTTTGCGCGCACCACTTAACCCCCGGGCTCCATTAACACCACATTTAGAGATGTATAACCTCCGACTTTTTAGATCAATCTTACTCAGGTTCACAACATAGATCAAGAATGGTCTAATTATGATGTATGCCAAAAAGAAATGTGATGGCTTGAAAATTGTTCTTAATAATCGTTTTTTTCGAATTGCGGTGGTCAGGGGAGGAAATTTAAAAATCGAAAACAAACTCATATAGCGTACAAAAATAACGAATCTAAATTGAAAATTTGGTTGCTCTATCTCTTATAGTCTCTGAGAAAGAGGTGTTTATATAGACGGACGGACGGACAGACGGATATAGCTAGATCAACTCGTCTTGTTGTCCTGATCAAGAATATATATAATTTATTGGGTCTCCGATGATTATTTCTATGTGTTACATACTTTTCGAATTTGTACATTTCCAATAGCTCCGCTTAGCTTCTTATTTACAAAAAGGCAAATGAGCTAATAAGCTATTTTTAGCCTTTTATAAAGACAAAGGTCAAAGGGGAAGTCATTATCAGCTAAAATAACAACAAGTACAGTTATGTGCAAAATTATATGTAATATAAATAACAATAAAATATAAATTTTTAATTTTTTATTCTTTATAATATGAAATAAAACAGGTCCTGGATTGGCATTTCTTGTGTATCCGTCAGCGGTCTTACAGCTTCCAGGATCGCCTTTGTGGTCATGTCTCTTTTTCTTTATGCTTCTTCTTATTGGCCTAGATTCACAGTTCTGCACAATGGAAGGCTTTATAACTGCAATAATTGATGAGTGGCCACAGTTACTTCGAAAACGGAAAGAGATTTTTATAGCTATCGTTTGCTTCTTGAGCTATTTAGTTGGTTTAACCTGCATAACACAAGTAAGTGTGAAACCATCATTTTAAATTTATAATTAAAACAAATAAGAAATGTTTATTCGTGTTTACCCGACTATGAGAACCTTTTTGCCTGCATACGCAGATATATACACACACATATACACAGCTCCACAAGCACTTTGAACTATAATGTTGTATAACTAACGTGCACAATTTTCAACCGATCGAATTTCTTTTTGGTATACGTAATAATTAGACCATTTTCGATCGTTGTGAATCTCGTTAAGATTGATTTAAAAACTCCGAAGTTATAGATTATTAAACAAGTAAGAAATCTGTAGTCGAGTGTACCCGACTACGGGAGCCCCATTGCCTACATATACAGCCGTACACAGCTCTGCGCGTACTTAGCCATTGCGCGCACCTTTTAGCCCCACGCGCTCTATAGCGCGATACTTAATGTTCTATAACTTCCGTGTTTATTGTTCAATATTGACGAAATTCACAATTAAGATCAGGAATAGTCTAACTATTTCATTTGCGAAAAATTTTAAATTTTGGAATTTTCTCCCCTTACCACTGCAATTTGAAAAAATCGATTATTAAGCACAATTTTCAACCGATTAAATTTATTTTTGGCACACATCATAATTAGGCCATTCTTGATCGATGATGTGATTCTGGGTAAGATTGATTTAAAAACTCGGAAGTTATACATCATCAAAAGTGGCGTTATTGGGCCCGAGGGGGTATAGTAGTGCGCGCAAAATAAGAGCAACCAAATTTGAGTTTTTATTTATTTTTTTTATTATTATAGAAGTACGAGGTCCACAATGACCTCATTGCGTCCTTTATGTCAGATACATCTTCCCAATTGGGCGCGCCGGCTAACCATTAAGGTGTAGCTTATACATAATAATAATATTCACAAAGAAAACTTTAAATTAGCATCTAGTCGAGTGTACCCGACTACGAGAGCCCCTTTGCCTACATATACAGCCATAAACACACATACTCATACATACAGACAGTTCTGCACGTACTTAGCCATTGCGCGCACCTTCTAGCCCCTCACGCTCTATAGCGCGGTACTTAATGTTGTATAATTTCCGTGTTTATTTTTCAATTTTAACGAAATTCACAACGTAGATTAATAATGGTCTACTTAATATGTGCGCGTAAAAGAAATTTGATCGGTTAAAAATTGTATCTGAAAATCGATTTTTTCAAATTGCGGGGGTCAGGGGAGGAAATTCGAAAATCTAAAACAAACTCGTATAGCGTACGAACATAAAAAATCTACGTTCAAAATTTCGTTGCTCCAGCTCTTATTTTGCGCGCACTACTATACCACCCCGGGGCCGATAACACCACTTTCGATGATGTATAACTTCCGAGATTTTTGATCAATCTTACCCAGATTCACAACATAGATCAAGAATGGTCTTATTATGATATGTATTATAAATAAATTTGATCGGTTGAAAATTGTACCTAATTATCGATTTTTTCGAATTGCGTGGGTCAGGGGAGGAAATGGAAAAATCCAAAACAAACTCGTATAGCGTACAAGCATAACAAATCTACATTCCAAATTTCGTTGCTCTAGCTCTTATTTTGCGCGCACTACTATACCCCCCCGGGGCCGATAACACCACTTTCGATGATGTATAACTTCCGAGATTTTTGATCAATCTTACCCAGATTCACAACATGGATCAAGAGCGGTCAAATTATGATGTGTGCCACAATTAAATTTGATCGGTTGAAAATTGTGCTTAATAATCGTTTTTTTTTGAATTGCGTGGGTCATGGGAGGAAATTGAAAAATCAAGAACAAACTTGTACAGCGTTCGAAAATGTTGTGTTCTAAAGCCATAATAACGCTGAAAGCACACACAAAAAAAAACAAGTAAGAAGTCTGTAGTCGAGTGTACCCGACTACGAGAGCCCCTTTGCCTACATATACAGCCATACACACACATACTCATACATACAGACAGTTCTGCACGTACTTGGCCATTGCGCGCACCTTCTAGCCCGTCACGCTCTATAGCGCGGTACTCAATGTTGTATAACTTCCGTGTTTATTGTTCAATTTTAACGAAATTCACAACGTAGATTAATAATGGTCTACTTAATATGTGCGCGTAAAATAAATTTGATCGGTTAAAAATTGTATCTGAAAATCGATTTTTTCAAATTGCGGGGGTCAGGGGAGGAAATTCGAAAATCTAAAACAAACTCGTATAGCGTACGAACATAAAAAATCTACGTTCAAAATTTCGTTGCTCTAGCTCTTATTTTGCGCGCACTACTATACCCCCCCGGGGCCATTAACGCCAGTTTTGCTGATCTATAACTTCCGAGATTTTTAATCAATCACAACATTGATCAAGAGCGGTCTAATTATGATGTGTGCCAAAAATAAATTTGATCGGATCAAAATTGTGCTTAATAATCGATTTTTACGAATTGCGGTGGTCAGGGGGGGAAATTGAAAATTCAAAAACAAACTTGTAAAGCGTACGAACATAACGAATCTAGATTTTAAGTTTGGTTGCTTTAGCTCTTATAGTCTCTGAGAAACAAGCGTTCATACGGACGGACAGACAGACGGACAGGGCTAGATGAACTCGTCTTGTCGTCCTGATTCAGAATATATATACTTTATGGGGTCTCCGATGATTATTTCTATGTGTTACATACTTTTGGATTTTGCATATTTCCAATAGCTCCGCTTTGCTCTTTTTTTACAAAAAGGCAAAGGGGCTAACAAGTAAGAAGTCAGTAGTCGAGTGTACCAAATATATGTGTGTGCCAAATATGAATTTGATCGGTTGAATTGCGGTGGTCAGGGGATGAAATTAAAAAATCAAAAACAAACTTGTACAGCGTACGAAAATTATAAATCTAGGTTTAAAATTTGGTTGCTCTAGCTCTTATAGTCTCTGAGAAACAGGCGTTCATACGGACGGACGGACGGACAGACAGACGGATAGGGCTAGATCAACTCGTCTTGTCGTCCTGATTCAGAATATATATACTTTATGGGGTTTTTTTTTTTGGATTTGCATATTTCCAATAGCTTCGCTTTGCTCTTTTTAACAAAAAGGCAAAGGGGCTAACAATGAGTCAAAACGACGTTTTGGCCTCGCGTCAACGTGGTTAAGACGAACGCCGTCTCTCCATGCAGCGTAACAACGCATACATTTGTTATGCACCACTCATCCCATGCAAATGCAGAACAGAAACAAGTAAGAAGTCTGTAGTCGAGTGTACCCGACTACGAGAGCCCCTTTGCCTACATATACAGCCATACACACACATACTCATACATACACACAGTTCTGCACGTACTTATCCATTGCGCGCACCTTTTAGCCACCCACGCTCTATATCGCGGTACTTAATGTTGTATAACTTCCGTGTTTATTGTTCAATTTTAACGAAATTCACAAAGTAGATGAAAAATTGTCTACTTAATAAGTGTGCGTAAAAGAAATTTGATCGGATAAAAATTGTATCTGAAAATCGATTTTTTCAATTTGCGGGGGTCAGGGAATGAAATTGAAAAATCTAAAACAAACTCGTATAGCGTACAAACAGAACAAATATACGTTCCAAATTTCGTTGCTCTAGCATTTTGCGCGCACTACTATACCCCCCCGGGGCCAATAATGCCACATTTGCTGATCTATAACTTCTGATATTTTTGATCAATCTTACCCAGATTCACAACATGGATCAAGAGCGGTCTAATTATGATGTGTGCCAAAAATAAATTTGATCGGTTGAAAATTGTGCTAAATAATCGAATTTTTCAAATTGCGTTGGTCAGGGGAGGAAGTTGAGAAATCAAAAACAAACTTGTACAGCGTACGAAAATGATAAATCTACATTCCAAATTTCGTTGCTCTAGCTCTTATTTTGCGCGCACTACTAAGCCCCCTGGGGCCCATAACGCCACGTGTGCTGATCTATAACTTCCGAGATTTTTAATCAATCTTACCCAGATTCACAACATCGATCAAGAATGGTCTAATTATGATGTGTACCAAAAATAAATGTGATCTGTTGAAAATTGTGCTTAATAATCGTTTTTTTCGAATTGCGTGGGTCAGGGGAGGAAATTGAAAAATCAAAAACAAACTCGTATGGCGTACGAACATAACAAATCTACGTTTCAAATTTCGTTGCTCTAGCTCTTATTTTGCGCGCACTACTATACCCCCCCGGGGCCCATAACGCCACTTTTGCTGATCTATAACTTCCGATATTTTTGATCAATCTTACCCAGATTCACAACATCGATCAAGAGCGGTCTAATTATTATGTGTGCCAAAAATAAATTTGATCGGATCAAAATTGTGCTTAATAATCGGTTTTTTCGAATTGTGGTGATCAGGGGAGGAAATTCAAAAATCAAAAACAAACTTGTACAGCGTACGAACATAAAGAGTCTAGATTTCAAGTTTGGTTGCTCTAGCTCTTATAGTATCTGAGAAACAGGCGTTCATACGGACGGATGGACGGACGGTCGGACGGACGGACGGACGGACGGACGGACGGACGGACAGACAGACGGACAGGGCTAGATGAACTCGTCTTGTCGTCCTGATTCAGAATATATATACTTTATGGGGTCTCCGATGATTATTTCTATGTGTTACATACTTTTGGATTTTGCATATTTCCAATAGCTCCGCTTTGCTCTTTTTTTACAAAAAGGCAAAGGGGCTGAAAATTAGATCGATAATATCGTGCTCTTTAACAATAGACACATCTCGCTCTTTCTCACCGTCGATCCCAACAACTAACCACACGCTAGTGAGCGAAGTGCGCTGCACTTGTTCCTTGCCGAACCCTCAACAGGTGCACACGAAGGTATTATACACTCCAACGGTAAATAGCACTTAACTTTTCTCTCAAATACGAGTGCTATAAAAAAACAATTGCTCGCCCGATTGCATCGTCAGCTACAACTAAGTCAGAAACGCTCCCTGCATCGTCAACAAAGAAAAATTCTACCATACAGACCGGCATGGATCGCTACATACAAATTAAGCGTAAACTAAGCCCTCAAATTCAAATAAAAGGTTACCAACCCAAAATAAATTACAAAAAGTCAAGTCATACAGCAACTGACAGTAACATATTTGTCATTCTCGCAAAAAATCCAGACATACCTGCGTTTTACATCTATGTCACTAAAAAGCCAAAACCGCTACAAATTTTATCAAAGAGAAGACCTATAATGCTCTTGTCAACAAAATAGTTGACTTGATAGGGAACGATAACTTCCACGTTATTTCTTTAACTAAAGGAAATATCAAAGAGACTAAAGTCCAAAACGGAAGATAACTTCAGAATGCTGACCAAGTTCACCACTGATAATAACCGAAACTTCTACACTTACCAACTTAAAAGTAGCAAATGCCCGCAGGTAGTTCTCAAAGGCATTGAACCAGATGTAAGCCTTACTGATATTAAGTAAGCTCTGAAGGCGCAGGGCTTCAATTCAAAGTCGGTAATCAACATTCTAAACAAAGAAAACAAGTAAGAAGTCTGTAGTCGAGTGTACCCGACTACGAGAGCCCCTTTGCCTACATATACAGCTATCCAGACACATACTCATATATACACACAGTTTTGCACGTACTTAGCTATTACGCGCGCCTTTCAGCCCCCACGCTCTATAGCGTGATACTTAATGTTAAATAACTTCCGTGTTTATTCTTCAATCTTAACCAAATTTACTACGTAGATTAGGAATGGTCTAATTAATATGAGTGCCGGTTAAAAATTGTGATCGGTTAAAAATTGTGTGTTATAATCGAATTTTTCGAATTGCAGGGGTCAGGAGAGGAAATTCGAAAATCTAAAATAAACTTGTATAGCTTAAGAACATAACAAATCTAGATTCCAAATTTCGATGCTCTAGCTCTTATTTTCCGCGCACTACTATACCCCCCCGGGGCCCGTAACGCCACTTTTGATGATGTATAATTTCCGCGATTTTTGATCAATCTTACCCAGATTTACAGAATAGATCAAGAATGGTCTAATTATGATGTGTGCCGAAAAGAAATTTAATCGGTTGAAAATTGTGCGCCCCTACAAATTCGTATTGCACGCTTCGCCTTGTATAAAGAGCATGTGGCGAGCTCCGCGATTCTGCAAGTTGCCCATTTAATAGGGATGACTCCAGCACCAAAAGTGTGGTAACTGTGGAGGTACCCATACAGCAAACTACCGAGGCTGTCCGGTGTATAAAAAATAATAATGCCGCCTTAATCAACGAGTGTCTTATGCACTTCCAAAAATTAGATGAAGTGCTTCCATACCCCTACCAATCAAATAGAAGCGTAACATTTGCAGATACAGTTAGATGGTCTAAATCAAAACATGAAAGAAATTATGACATTTATGCGCACAACTATGCAAGAATTCATAAGCAACCAAAATCTTTTTATGCAACTGCCTGCATCACAACAGTTAATACTCTCTTAGAACACTCACTGGGGATCTCGGGTCGTGGTCCCTAAAGGAAATGATCTGTATAACGCAATCACAAAAGCCAGTAACAAACTCAACTTCGCTTCCCCGGGACAACCTTTATACTGGCCAACGACCCAAAAAACTTCGACTTCGTATCAACAAGAAATAGTCATAGTCGACGTCTGTTGAGGCAATGTCCTGGGCGGGTTCTTGTCAACCTCTTGACCTATGGTTAATAATGCGGCCATTGAAACGGCTTAAGGAGAATTTTATTTTCTGGAACAGTGTGGCAAGGTTCAGGTCGATGTGCAAAGTTTTGTTTTTGACATACCACTCGCATCCTGTAATAAGCATGAACACTTTGTTTTGCACTATTTGGTTTTGTTTAATTTGGCTATCACATACAAACCACCAGATTTCACAGCCACAGATTTAAGCGGCTTATTTAATATCTTTGTAACTAATATTATCATCATGTATAAGATACACTTTAATATTTAGCCGGCGCACGAAATCGGGCTTAATTATTCGACACAAAGGACACAAAGAGGTCTACGAGGACCTCGTATTCCTTAATAACAATAAATAAAAAACCTAAACCTCTCCTAAGACCGACGACCAACAGCAAACATTGACATCCTGGATTAAATTTAAACAAGTAAGAAGTCTGTAGTCGAGTGTACCCGACTACGAGAGCCCCTTTGCCTACATATACAGCTATACACACACATACACACAGTTCTGCACGTACTTAGCCATTGCTCCTTTTAGCCGCCTGCGCTCTATAGCGCGGTGCCCAATGTTGTATAACTTCCGTGTTTATTGTTTAATTTTAACGAAATTACATACCATTAATTAAATACAACGTAGATCAGGAATGGTCTTATTAGTACGTGTGCAAAAAAGAATTTTGATCGGTTGAAAATTGTGTCTTATAATCGATTTTTTCGATTTGCGGGGGTCAGGGGAGGATATTCGAAAAACCAAAACAAAGTTGTATAGCGTACTAACATAGAAAATCTATAATCCGAATTTCGTTGCTCTAGCTGTTATTTTGCGCGCACTACTATACCCCCTCGGGCCCAATAACGCCACTTTTGATGATGTATAACTTCCGAGTTTTTAAATCAATCTTACCCAGAATCACATCATCGATCAAGAATGGTCTAATTATGATGTGTGCCAAATATAAATTTGATCGGTTGAATTGCGGGGGTCAGCGGAGGAAATTTTAAAATCAAAAACAAACTTGTACATCGTACGAAAATGATAAATCTTGGCTTAAATTTTGGTTGCTGTAGTCTCTGAAAAACAGGCGTTCATACGGACGGACGGACAGACGGACAGGGCTAGATGAACTCGTCTTGTCGTCCTGATTTAGAATATATATACATTATGGGGTCTCCGATGATTATTTCTATGTGTTACATACTTTTGGATTTTGCACATTTCCAATAGCTCCGCTTTGCTTCTTTTTTACAAAAAGGCAAAGGGGCTAAAAATACGTAAGCTCACATATCGCGCTCAATTCATAGATAAAGAATAGACGACGTGGACCATGGTATTCACCATCTGGAAACTGTTCTCGTTACGGCACCACGCAATGCAACTCCAGAATCTTCAAACGCACCGCTTAGCCCAAAAAGGTCGAATGAACAGATAGAGCAGCTGGTTATGGAAAAATGTCGTTAAAGACGAGAATGGTATTTCCGTATATCGCCAACTACAAAACAAAATCTTAAAGACGCTTCTCAACAATAGTAAAGCTCTAAAACAAAAATAGGCCCGCATTTAACGCCGCTACATAGAGAAATTATTTCCCTTAGCACCAAATACATATTATGGAAAGCTCACCAATCACTACTGGTAGAAGCTATTAAGCCAATAAGAAACTATACAGCCGAGTGGGCACGCAGCGGCAAAGGCAGAGTATCTGTATTCGCCACGCACCTCCATAATGTATTCCAACCAAACCCTGCAACGAATGCATTTGCACTACAACATCTACCAGATAACAATAAGAAGACACATTCTCTAATCTTGTGTAGTCCGCACTTTATAAATAAAATAATCAAAGAACAACTGCTACTCAAGAAGTCACCAGGACAGAAGAAGCAATATGATTGGCGAATAAAAGTTAACAGACGGCTTACCTGAGGCAGGCACATAGAGAAAAAAAGAATATCACTAAATCTGAGCGCCAATGGCCTCAACTGGCTTATCAAAGCATACTCTCCCTTGACTACAAGGTCCTACTGTACAATACAGTTCTATAGCCAATATGGACGTACGGCTCCGAGCTATGGGGGAACACCAGCTACAGCAACATCGACATCATGCAAAGGGCACAATCTAAAAATCGTAGAACTATCACCGGGGCACCGTGCTACGTTCGGAATGAGCACATCCACAAGGATCTTCACATTCCACTCTTCAGAGACGTTATAGCCCAATATAGAGTTAGACACCAAAACAAGCTCCGTGCTCACACAAACCACCTCGCCAGAGACTTATTGCGACAATCTAGCCGATTCCGATTTTAAATCTATACACTACATTCCAGTAACAATCGTAACAGGTCTTAAAATAGAATTTAAGAAAATAGGACCAAGCACCGATCGTTGTAGAGCCCCAGCAATCACCATGTACGTTTTCGAACCATTTTCCGTGTCGTACCATAGTACACAGTCGCTGAAGTAGTTGCCAACTGTAACCGTTATTTAGTGTGGTATACTCATACTATACATGGCATGCAAAATGCATGGCCATTTCTCCGTGTTGAACACATTTTTAACGACCAAAGTTACGAGCGCGCTTTATTGTTTCGTTTTGCCAAGCTATCTGCTACCTCCTTAGGCTTTGCGACTAATGTCGCAGATAGCATTGAGGGCATTAATGGTGTTCTTGCCTTTGAGGAAGCCGTGCTGGTGGTCTGCGATTAATTCCTTCTGTGAAGGCTTCAACACGGGTGAAAATGACCCGTTCTTATAGCTTTCCCGCAATGTTCAGCAGACATAGTGGCCGAGATGCCCTTGCACTAATGGGCTGTCCTTTCCTTTTTAGCCTCTTTGCCTTTTTTGTAAAAATGAAGCCAAGCGGAGCTATTGGAAATGTGCAAAATCCAAAAGTATGTAACACAGAAATAATCATCGGAGACCCCATAAAGTATATAAGTTAACATATAAGTTAGTAATAGTTGAGGAATCATTCTGTTATTACGCATTTTTGAGTAATTCTGTTACGCAAGACGCAAAAATGCGTAACAAAGTTAATGTTTAGAAATAAACAAGTAAGAAGTCTGTAGTCGAGTGTACCCGACTACGAGAACCCCTTTGCCTACATATACAGCCATAAACACACATACTCATACATACACACAGTTCTGCACGTACTTAGCTATTGCGCGCACCTTTTAGCCCCCCACGCTCTATAGCGCGGTACTTAATGTTGTATAACTTCCGAGTTTATCGTTTAATTTTAACGAAATTCACAACGTAGATGGAGAATGGTCTACTTAATATGTGTGCGTAAAAGAAATTTTATCAGTTAAAAATTGAATCTGAAAATCGATTTTTTCAAATTGTGGTGGTCAGGGAAGGAAATTTAAATATATAAAACAAACTCGTATAGCGTACGAAAATAACAAATATACGTTCCAAATTTCGTTGATCTACATCTTATTTTGCGCACACTACTATACCCCCCCGTGGCCAATAATACCACTTTTGATGATGTATAACTTCCGAGATCTTTAATCAATCTTAACCAGATTCACAACATGGATCAAGAATGGTCGAATTAAGATGTGTGCCAATATAAATATAAATATAAATAAAAATAAATTTGATCGGTTGAAAATTGTGCTTAATAATCGTTTTTTTTTCGACTTGCGGGGGTCAGGGGAGGAAATTGAAAAATCAAAAACAAACTTGTACAGCGTACGAAAATCATGAATCTAGGTTTAAAATTTGGTTGCTCTAGCTCTTATAGTCTCTGAGAAACAGGCGTTCATACGGACGGACGGACGGACAGACAGACGGACAGGGCTAGATGAACTCGTCTTGTCGTCCTGATTCAGAATATATATACTTTATGGGGTCTCCGATGATTATTTCTATGTGTTACATACTTTTGGATTTTGCATATTTCCAATAGCTCCGCTTTGCTCTTTTTTTACAAAAAGGCAAAGGGGCTAAAAATAATATTAACCCTTTACAAGAATAAAAGGCGAAGAAATTTCACAACATATTTAATCCGGCACTAGCCGCAATCAATTGTATATTTATTACTTGTTACCGAGTCCCTACGCCGGAACAAAGAAGGCGAAGTCAAGCCTTCCACCATAATCCTCATTAAGATGACTAAACATAATTTCACCACTCTTGGACACCTCGGCGACACCGAGGACGAATCCATGAATTTATAACTGGCGCCCAACGCAAATAATCTACCCTTCTTGATCAGAACAGTGCCCCGAAACATGTAAGTTCATTTGAGTTACCTTTCAAGTCAAACACATTAAAACAATATTTATGCTTCGTAAGTGCTTTATACAAACAACATATGAATCGATTTGACAAAGCTAGGAATATTAAGATAGAATATGACAGTGACGTAGATTGGAATACATCAGATTCTATCCAAGTACCAAAACAAACGAACAGGACCATGGACATAAACCAAGTTCAAGCGCTGATAGAGGGCGCTCTAGCCCAACAAGAAGCTAGATTTCAATCTCAGATTAACCAAGTAAATTCGAGAGTTAACAACTTGAGTTTAGACACATCCGAAGTAGAGGTCTACTCGAGAATTTCGGTTGACCAACAGATTAGATGTGACATACCATTAGACATAATCAAATCTGTCCCCGAGTTCAACGGTAATGCAGACGAATACGTAGGTTGGAGGCAGGCTGCCACTAACGCATACGAAATTTTTAAACCAATTATTGGCAGTTGTGGCCATTACCAAGCTGTAGTGATCATTAGGAATAAAATCAAAGGTGCAGCAGGAGCATTACTCATTTCACATAACACAGTGCTTAATTTTGATGCTATTATAGCTAGATTAGATTTCACTTATTCGAAATAATAATAATAAAAAAAAACTTATTCGAGCGAAAACTAAGCTTGGTCACGAATAAGATTGCCATGACATACGAGCCACAGCAGGCATCGCTACTGAACAAAGAAGTCAGAGCAGATGCATTACACGTTTTTACTGCTGGTCTAAAAAAATCCTTGGGAACCGCCGTTTTCCCGGCACAGCCAAAGGATTTGCCAACTGCCTTAGCATTAGCGAGAGAAGCGGAATCGTGCATAGAACGAAGTGCAGTTTCAGCTTCATACGCTCGGGTAATTGAGGATAGGGCTCAAGCAAGCGAAATTAACAAAAATCGCGCACACTGGAAGCAAGGCACGGGCGATAAGTTTGACAGAAACCACGGGAAAACCCCGCACTTCGTCAAAAGACAACAAAACGGTCAACAGGGCGACAAGACACAAAGCCGACAGCAACCACCGGAACCAATGGAGGTTGACTCGTCCTCTATGTTTAGGTAGCGTACTGACTTTGGCAAACAAAACAATAACGGCGACCAGGCTCACAAAAGGTCTAACACTTCTGACAGGGCAACAGGCCCAAGACGTAGGCGCATTAATTATGTAATACAAGCTATACCTGCGAATTTAGGGAAAGCTAGATATTTTACTTCTCTGGTACCACCAAATCTACCTGTCAGAACAAGATCGTGAGACGACCTCTTTCTCCGTGAACGGGGGAAGAACGCAGGAAGTATTTTCCAAAGAGCCATCGATGATGTTCTTAGGGAACACATCGGGAAGTTTTGTTATGTGTATGTAGACGTTGTGATTATTTTCTCGGAAAACGAAACCGAACATGTCACATATATTGATTTAGTCGTTAAATGCCTATGAGAGGCCAACATGAGAGTATCTCAGGAAAAAACGTAATTCTTAAGGAAAGCATCGAATATCTGGACTTTATCACCAGAGGAGGGGCAAAGACTGATCCTGAAAAAGTTCGTTCCGTACAAGAGTATGTTGAACCAAAATCCTTATTGAGTCTTAGATCGTTTCTTGGGTTGGCAAGCTATTACAGGAGATTTATAAAGGATTTTGCGGCAATAGCAAGACCCCTAACTGACATATTGTAAGGTTCAAACGGCACTGTGAGCAAACACATGTCCAGGAAAGTTACGATCGAGTTTAATGAAACTCAACGCGACGCGTTCGAACGTCTGAGAAACATTCTAGCGTCAGAGAACATTACTTTAATGTATCCGGATTACAAACAGCCTTTTGATTTAATCACTAATGCTTCTATGAGCGGAATAGGGGCTGTGCTGTCACAGTCGGGCAGACCCATCACTATGATTTCGCGAACATTAAAACAAAGCGAATCACATTACGCGACAAATGAGAGAGAACTCTTGGCAATTGTATAGGCCATAGGGAAGCTGTAGCAATACCTTTACGGTGCAAAGCAGATTAACATTTTTACCGATCATCAACCGTTAACCTTCTCAGTCTCTGATCGAAATACCAACCCCAAAATTAAGAGGTGGAAATCTTTTATTGACGAACACAACGCCAGTATGTTCTACAAACCATGGAAAGAAAATCTTGTTGCCGACGCCTTGTCAAGACAATACGTAAATGCGCTAGAAGACGCACTACAGTCAGACGCTGCAACTATTCATAGCGAAGCCTCATTAACCTACACGATAGAAACAACTGAGAGACCCCTCAATTGCTTCAAAAGTCAAATAGTAATGGAAGAAGCACGTTATTCATTAAAAGAATAATTCATTTTGTTCGGTAGCAAAATACGTTACATCATCAGGTTCACAGACAACAACACCCTCTTAGAAGAACTTAAACAGTTAGTCAACCCGGACGCAGAAAACGCGCTCCATTGTGACCTCCCAATACTAGCCAGCGTCCAACACGACTTGGTACTAGCCTTTCCTACTACTAAGCTCTGGCACTGCAAGAACTTGGTAGCAGACGTAATGGACAAAAATAAGCAGATAGAAATTGTAACGGTTGAACATAACCGCGCTCACAGAGCTGCTCAGGAGAATATTAAACAAATCCTGCGTGGTTATTATTTTCCCAAAATGTCTAAGATAGCAAACCAGGTTGTCACCAATTGTGGATATGTACAAAATCTAAATATGACAGACATCCCAAAAAACAGGAGCTAGGCTCGACTCCTATTCTCTCATACGCAGGCGATATGCTGCATATGGATATATTCACCACTAACAAGAAATTGTTTCTAACTTGCATAGACAAGTTCTCAAAATTTACTATAACCCAACCATTAGCGTCACGAACGATTGTTGACGTAAAAACACCCATCATGCAGATAGTAAATTTTTTCAAAAATATTAAGACTATATTCTGCGACAACGAAGCATCGTTTAACTCCGAAACTATAACCTCGATGTTGAAAAATAATTACAAAATAGACATAGTTAATGCACCACCGTTACATAGTATTTCAAATAGGCAGATAGAACGTTTCCAAAGCACACTAAGGGAAATCGCTACAGCTTTGGAAATTAACAAAAAAATTCACGATACAACAGAATCAATTATAATGGCCATATTTTCGTATAACATGTCCATACACCAGGTCACTAACAAGACCCTAATTGAGCTAGTGCACTCGGCCTCCACCCAAACCGACAATGATATTAAAGACAGACTAGAGAAGGCACAGAAGCTAATCTGGATAGATGTAACCCAGCTAGGCTGAATAGAATTTTCGAAGTAGGTGAAACTGTGTTCGTAAAGAACAACAAGAGACTCCGCGACAAATTATCACCGCTTTATAGCGAGGCGAAAGTGCAGACAGACATTAGTTAACATATAAATTAGTAATAGATGCGGAATCATTCTATTATGACGCATTTTTGAGTTATTCTGTTATGCAATATGCAGAAATGCGTAACATAGTTAATGTTTAGAAAAAAGTTGGCAATTTTTAATTAATAAGTTAGCAGCCTTAGTTAACCTAAGACTTTCCTTCTCATTAGAAAATCTGTTCGATACACACGTTCCTATGAGCGCGCTATGAAAGTGAAATATAATATTAACCCTTTACAAGAATAAAAGGCGAAGAAATTGCACAACATATTTAATCCGGTACTAGCCGCAATCAATTGTATATTTATTACTTGTTACCGAGTCCCTAGGCCGGCATTAATCACAATTTTCAACCGATTGAATTACTTTTTGGCATACATCATAATTAGACCATTTTTAATCTATGTTGTAAAAACTCGGAAGTTATACATCATCAAAAGTGCTGTTATGGGGCCCGGGGGTATAGTACTGCGCTCAAAATAAGGGCTAGAGCAACGAAATTTGGAATCTAGATTTGATATGCTCTTACGCTATACAAGTTTATTTTAGTATTTCGAATTTCCTCCCCTGACCCCCGCAATTCGAAAAATTCGATTATAAGACACAATTTTTAACTGATCAAATTTCTTTTCGGCACTCCTAATCTACGTTGTGAATTTGGTTAAGATTGAACAATAAACACGGAAGTTATACAAAATTAAGTATCACGCTATATAGAGTTGGAGGGCTGAAAGGCGCGCGCAATGGCTAAGTACGTGCAAAACTGTGTGTATGTATAGTATGTGGGTGGATAGGTGTATATGTTGGCAAAGGGGCTCTCGTAGTGCGCAGCGGAGCAGTAGTTCACATTCAGTTGGACGATTTTAATATGATCCTGCATGGCAGTTATTTCCTCCTCCTTTATTCTGCACCGCCTGTTTGTAGGTGAGGCACGAAAAACATCCTGTTGGATGGTTGCGATCTTCTCTGTCAGTGCAAGTAAGGCATTTTGGCGGGAAGAAACAGCCTTAGGCCTTGTGTTTCTGCTCACCGCACCTCAGTAAACAATTCAATCTGTCCTGCTTTGATTTGTGTCCATATCCCAGGCATCCGTAGCATCTGATTGGTTTTTCGTCTTGTGTGACGCGGCATCTAGACCATCCTACTGTGACGGTGCCGGCTTTTAGCACTTTGATGGCATTGTTTACGGTGAGATAAAGGTATGCGTACATAGTACCATACCGCATCCTTCGTATGCTTAGTACGTCCTCTTTGTGGATCGTAATGTCCTCGAACTGCGCAGCCATACCTACACAATGTCCTCCGAAGTTACGGATTCCATTCAGGCCATTGCAATGCAGCATCATCCGTTCGTGGCTGTTCTTACTTCTGCGTGTGTTGCTAACGTTTTTTGTATCTGATCCAAACTTGCTCATGCTTGGTCAGACTTGAGTTTCAGCAGCATAACTGCGTAGGAAGCATCACCGCACTTGGAAACAATGATTGCTTGTGGTGCAATTTCTTCCTTGGTTTGACATCCATTCTTGGTTGGCTAGCGTCTTTATAGGAAACTGCTGCTGTAGTCTTCTTCTGAGGTGGAGGTATCTTTTGCATCGGCTGTACCGGCATACGGTGCGTCCATTGTTAGGCGTGGTCTTATTGTCCCGTGTCTATCGAGGGTTATTTATTTGTTGCGTTTCTGTTCCCGTGCTGTTATTGGGAACCGCCTTTCTTTCCGCTCCCTTAATCGTCAGAGCTCTAGCATATGCCTTTTAGCAGCATGCTTATCCGCTCCCGCATGCTTTCAAGCAGGCTCCGTAGAGCGGTGTGCCGAAGCCGATGGCGATCTTGAACCTGACCTCTGTGTCGGCACTATAATCGTATCGACATTCCTTTGCTTCTGTTGATGTCTTCTAGTATTCGATGTTGGGGAGGCCACATTTACCACCTCTTCAACACTGCGGTTGGTAGATATCGAAGACGGGGCCCGCTTTCTCACCCCACATAGTCGCCGGCACTCGGTTTCCGATTTCTTGCATCGTAAGCGGACTTCTTCTTGATTCTTCCATGTTTGGGTAATACACATGCATTTTTTCCCAACTATCAGGGGCACACAGAGTGTTGCGTCGTGTTGAGGTAGCCGCCCTGAATGGAGCAGACGCTAATCAGAATGCCGGGTACAGACGAATTCTGGATTTTTCTTACTTCGCTTTCTCATCTTGGCCAGTCTTCCCGTTGGTTGACGAGAAGCCTGATACCAGGGATTCCACGTGGAGGCGATGATCAGCTTGGATGTTGCTTGTAATAGATCGCGGTGGGCCTTGCTACGTTAAAGCTTATCAGACAGTTTGCCATAGAAGATCCCATCCCAACCCCGTGGGTATGTATGTGTATAGCCGTGTCTGTAGGCAAAGGGACTCTCGTAGTCGGGTACACTCGACTACAGATTTCTTACTAATATTTTTTAGCTCTCTGCTTTTAAAAAACGGCTAAAGGGGAACTAATGGAAGTTTTGGCCTCCTCCCGCTCTGTAGCGCATTACTTAATAGTCAATGACTTCCGTATTTTTCATTCAATTAACGAAGTTCACAATGTAGATCCAGAAAGGGCTAATAATTATGTGTGCCAAAAAAAATTTGATCGGTTAAAAATTGTGGTTAATAACAGTTTTCAAATCTAAATTTCAAATTGGGTTATAACATACACACATTTTATTCCCCCTCGCTCTATATCGAGATACTTAATGGATAACTTCCTTGTGTTTTATCCAATCTTAACGAAATTGATAAAATAAATCAAGAAGGGTCCAATTATTATGTGTGCAAAATGGAAATTAAATAACGAGTCTAGATTTCAAATTTTGTTCAGCTCTCTCTTATAGTCTCTGAGAAACGGACGTTCTCCGATGATTATTTCTACGTGTTGCATACTTCCCGATTTTGCTCAAATTCATTAGTTCCCTTTTTCTGTTTTTAGCACCTTTGCTTTATCCTTTGGGATGAAGGGCTGTCTTGACTGTAGGGTGAACGTAACGTCCTTGCTTTTCTGCTAGTTAACTTTTATGCACCAGTCAGACTAACTCTCGATATGAGCTCGTTAAGAGCATAAGGCACAATTTTCAACTATTCAAATTTCTTTTTGGCACACATGTTATTTAAAGCATTTTTGATCTACGTTGTGAATTTCGTTAAGATTGAAAAATAAACACGGAAGTTACAGAACATTAAGTATCCTAAAATGGAGCACGGGAGCTAAATGGCGCGCACAATGGCTTAAAGTACGTACAGAACTGTGTGAATTTTTTTTTTTTTTAGCCTGGGCGCCAGTTGGGATGAGAATTTTCTAAAGATGTAAAGCGCATACGTACTAAACTCACCCCACCCCACACACCACTTTCCCCGCGGGATCACCGCAAAGTATTACTTCGCGGGGTTGCCCAAATTAGGCACTCTCCGCCACTCGTCGCTCCTTTTCGCATCTTCTCAGATCACTCTGGATGCTTTTTATTATGTGGTTAATTGCTCTCCGTCATGCATGCTGTCAGGTCCTCAACTCTTGGCAGATCTCCACGTTTTTCATTGTATCTGGTGCAATGGTACAACACATGCTCTGGGTCTTCTATGCACCTCGGAAAGGTTGGGCAATCGGGAATATTTTCCTGCCTGAACCTGTGCAGATACTTCCTATAGCCGCCTGTCAGGAATTGGGTCAGGTGGAAGTTGACTTCACCCAATCGTCGTCCAAGACAGGAATCAATGCAGGGTATCAGCCGAAACGTCCATCGTCCTTTTGTCCCTGATTCCCACCTCGCTTGCCATGTAGCCATAGAGTTTTGTCTCTCCATCCTTCGGATAGTATCTACGGGTATTGTGTTCCCGTTTGTGTGCGCGTCTTCTGTATTGCCTGCATTTCATTTGCTAGTATGTCCACTGGGATCATACCTACAAAGACAAGTGCAGCATCCTCGGAGACAGTTCTGAATACGGATATTACCCGTAGTGCTGCCAACCTGTACGGAGTCGCCAATTTCAGTGCAGTCGTCGGCGAACCCAATTAGTTTGCACCCCAAGGGTAGCTGGATTCTGAGGACCTTGTCGTACATAATATTCCACAGGAATGGTCCTAGAACCGATCCCTGTGGAACACCAGCTGTCACTGTGTACCGTTTTCGACCCCTGTCAGTCTCATACTCCAGCATTCTGTCAGAGGGGTAGCTTGTGATGATATACCAATTCTAAGAAGAGCATATTTAATGCTCGCCCATCTCGCCGAGTTAAAGGCATTTCGTATATCCAGAGTCGCCACCGCATACCGTCGATTGCCTTACTGGCAATATTAAACTTCCAAAATGGCGTCTACTGTTGATCTTCCTTTGCGAAATCCATACTGGGGCTCCGATAGATCTTTTTTTTCTTCTATAACAGTCAACAGCCTATAATAGATGATTTTTTCTGGTATCTTCCCAATCGTATCCAGCAGACAGATTGCCCGGTAGCCTGATGGTTCATATATGGGAGAAGGATAAGGCGCTGCCGTTTCCATTGCTTGGGAAAAACTCCTTCTACTAAGCATTTGTTGTACGTTTCCGCATACAAAGCTAGTTTAGTGAGAATGGCAAGCTTGAGAGCCCTATTGGAAATGCCATTTGGGCCAGGAGCTTTCCTATCACCGAACTGCTTGGCTGCTGCAATTACCTTTTCTTCGTAAATCGGATGCCATGGCTCATAGTCAACGTCGGGGGTTCTCTCCTGTAGGGAATAGCGCCGTAACTACATTTCTCAAAAGTTTTGGGTTACGTCTTGCCGGAGGTTGCGCGCTTTTATCACTGCTAAGGAGAGTACTATGCAATTCTTATCCAAATCAATGGCGACTGGCACATACAGCCCACCAGGGGCAGCTCTCTTAGTAGCAACTTCCCCTTGACATATTAGTCGCCTATTACGACAAGCAATGTCGGCTGAGGTGGTATTCTACGACCGCTCACCACATGGTGTAGAACTGTGTGTATGTGTGAGTATGTGTGTGTATGGCTGTATATGTAGGCAAAGGCGCTCTCGTAGTCGGGTATACTCGACTACAGACTTCTTACTTGTTACCCCATAAAAAATATATATTCTTGATCAGGACGACAAGACGAGTTGATCTAGCCATGTCCGTCTGTCCGTCTGTCCGTCTGTCCGTCCGTCCGTCTGTTCGTTAGTCCGTTCGTCCGTATGAGCGCCAGTTTCTCAGAGACTATAGAGCTAGAGCAACCAAATTTGAAATCTAGATTCGTTGTTTTGGAATGCTAGACCAGTTTGTTTTTCATTTTTGAACTTCCTCCCCAGACCCCCGCAATTCGAAAAAAACGATAATAAAGCACAGTTTTCAACCGATTGAACTGCAGATAGAATGCTGTATATGTGTGCGTATGTGTCTGTATGTCTCGGGCAAATGAGCGCTCGTAGTCGGGTACACTCAACTACAGATTTCTTTATTATTAATGACAGAAGGTAGTTGAATTAATGTAGTTTTATTCCACTGATCCATATCTTGGTATTAATGGATTATCTCTATGGGATCTTTTTAACTATTTTCAGCTTATTAAAATAATACGAAAATAACACATGATATTTCTGCTTTAAATAATTTGTTATCGTGTTGCATGTGACCTAATAAAATTCATGAAAGGTATTCAAAATTGGGTAAAGGTATCCGCGAAATCGGGTACAACTTCCCCTACAACTTCCTTACTTGTTTTCTTATATTTAATTATTTAGTGAATTTTCTTTTCAGGGTGGCATGTATATTTTCCAAATACTCGATTCATATGCAGTAAGCGGCTTTTGTTTATTGTGGCTTATATTTTTTGAGTGCGTTTCAATATCATGGTGCTATGGCGTTGATAGATTTTATGATGGGATAAAGGACATGATAGGATATTATCCTACTGTGTGGTGGAAGTTCTGCTGGTGTGTTACAACACCTGTAATATGTCTGGTATTAATCACTTTCATTGTATAAGTTTTATTTTAATGATAAAAACTTTTAAATAACTGTTTATAGGGTGTATTCTTCTTTAATATTGTACAATGGACACCGATTAAATATCTGGATTATAGTTATCCATGGTGGGCACATGCATTTGGTTGGTTTACTGCATTATCTTCAATGCTTTATATTCCTGCATATATGTTCTGGTTGTGGAAAAAAACTCCGGGGGATTTATGCGAAGTAAGTTGTGTAAAATACTGAAAGCACTTTAATTAAAGAAAATAATTACAAGAAGTAAGAAATCTGTAGTCGAGTCTGACCGATTACGAGATCTTTTTTACCAACACACACATATATACACACACATATATACATCTTAACGAAATTCACAAAATGGATTTAGAACGGTCTAATAATTATGTGTGCCAAGAAGAACAAGTAAGAAGTCTGTAGTCGAGTGTACCCGACTACGAGAGCCCCTTTGCCTACATATACAGCCATACACACACATACTCATACATATACACAGTTCTGCACGTACTTAGCCATTGCGCGCACCTTTTAGCCCCCCACGCTCTATATCGCGGTACTTAATGTTGTATAACTTCCGTGTTCATTGTTCAATTCTAACGAAATTCACAACTTAGATGAAAAATGGTCTACTTAATATGTGTGCGTAAAAGAAATTTGATCGGTTAAAAATTGTATCTGAAAATCGATTTTTTTTAAATTGCGGGGGTCAGGGAAGGAAATTGAAAAATCTAAAACAAACTCGTATAGCGTACAAACATAACAAATATACGTTCCAAATTTCGTTGCTCTAGCTCTTATTTTGCGCGCACTACATTACCCCCCCGGGGCCCATAGCGCCACTTTTGCTGATCTATAACTTCCCAGATTTTCGATCAATCTTACTCAGATTCACAACATCGATCAAGAATGGTCTAATTATGATGTGTACCAAAAATAAATTTGATCGGTTGAAAATTGTGCTTAATAATCGTTTTTTTCGATTTGCGGGGGTCAGGGGAGGAAATTCAAAAATCAAAAACAAACTTGTACAGCGTACGAACATAACGAATCTAGATTTCAAGTTTGGTTGCTCTAGCTCTTATAGTCTCTGAGAAACAGGCGTTCATACGGACGGACGGACGGACAGACAGACGGACAGGGCTAGATGAACTCGTCTTGTCGTCCTGATTCAGAATATATATACTTTATGGGGTCTCCGATGATTATTTCTATGTGTTACAAACTTTTGGATTTTGCATATTTCCAATAGCTCCGCTTTGCTCTTTTTTTACAAAAAAGGCAAAGGAGCTAAAAATAGTGCTAAATAATTTTTTTACGGAAATAATGAATCTAGATTTCAAATTTGCTTGCTCCATCTCTTATAGTCTTTGAGAAACAGGCTTTGATACGGACGGGTAGACGGACGGACGGCCAGACGGACATGGCTGGATAAACTCGTTTTGACGTCCTGATCAAGAATATATATACTTTATGATTATGACTATTTCTATCTGTTACATACTTTTCGATTTTGCACAAATCCATTAGTTCCCTTTTGCTCATTTTTCAAAAGGCAAACGGGTTAACAAGAAATCTGTAGACGAGTGTACCCGACTACGTGAGTAGTCTTTGCCTTTGCCAACAGACACAGCCAGACACACATATACGCACACAGTTCTCCACGTACTTAAGCCATTTCACGCGCTTTCTAGACCTCCCGCGCTTCATAACGTGATACTTAATATTGTATACCTTCCGTGTTTATTGTTTAATCTTAATGAGATTCACAACGTAGATCAAGAATGGTATAGTTATTGTGTGTGCAATAGGTTAAAGTGTATGTACAGCTGTGTATATATGTGTGTATATGTTAGCAAAGGGGCTCTCGGGTACATTCGACTAAAGATTTCTTGTTGCAGTTATTTATTACGTCGAAATAAAATTTAAATAACTTTAATTTCAGAAAATACGTAAAATTGTTCGAATTGATGAGGATATTACGCGGCTACGTGAAAAAATGCAAAGAGAAGCATATGCTAAAGAAATTGAATTTAATTCTTTATAAATTTAGCAAACTTATCACCAGCTACCGACTTGACAACAATCATTTAATTACAAATAATAAAAATTGAAGTACTTTTATACATTTGATAATTTGCTTAAATGTAGAGTAATTTAATTTTATATACGTAGTTGCTTTAGAACTTTTTTAAATATATAATAACTAATAAAATGCTGAAAAATCTATTCTTGTTTAGGAAACGATTACTCTAAATATTCAAAAAAGTTCTTTGAAAATTTATTATGTAGAATATTTCTAATTGTTTGTTAAAATGCTAAATATATTTATGCGCCGCTATACATCAACATATTCTTATTATATTCTGTAGTTAATTTTAATGTTTTTTATGGATAAGATTTTATTTAAATAATAAGTGGTAACAGCCAATGAATTTACCATAAACATTTTTTTATGTAAACATAAACACACAATTTATATTATAAGTCTAACCCAAAAAAATTAAATTTAAAGGTTAGTCATTTGTATACATTTACATTAATTGCTTAGTAGATATTATTGATATATATAACTTTAATTTTAAAAATATCCTAAAATAGTTAGAAAATATTTGATATGTAAATGTCCTTTTTATAATTTATTATTATATTTATAATTTTACTTCACACACACGTAAATTCATAAATAAGATGTTTATGCTGTATAATCTACAAAGATGTCTCTTTATTTGAATGTACTGTTAACAGTGTGCATTAAATAACTAACCAGATTATACTGAATAAGTAAATATAAGTATATGTAAAATGTCTCAATATATATATATATAAGAAATGACTTCTTATTAACGTTGTAATAGCACTTTAGTGTATTTAGACTTATTTGCTTGTGTCAATTATTTATTTTACTTATTTTTCAATTCAAAAAAAAACTATTATATTCAATGTAATAAATTAAAACTAAATATATATTACTATAAATTTCTCTGTGTTAGAAATGTTTATTTTTTACAAACAACAAGGAAGAAATGTGTAGTCGAGTCTACCCGACTACAAGAGCCAATTGCCAACATGCTGTCACATACACACAGATCTGTTCGTCTGTCCGTCTGTATGAACGCCTGTTTCTCAAAGATTATAAAAACTACTACAACCAAACTTGGAATCTAGATTCGTTATGCTTGTAGGTAACGAGTTTTTTTCTTTGATTTTTGAATTTCCTCCCCGGACCTCAACCGATTCTTTTTAACAAATATATTTATTAGAGCATTTTTGATCTACGTTGTAAGTTTCATTTTGATTAATAATCGTTTTGTTCCGTATTATGGGGGAGGGGGTCAGGGGAGGAAATTCAAATGTGTAAAGTCTCGTATAGCGTACGAGCATAACGAATCTAGATTCCAAACTTGCTCTAACTCTTATAGTCTCTGAGAAACGTACATACAGACGGACGGACGGACAGACGGTCATGGCTAGATCAACTCGTCTTGTTGTTCTGATCAGGAATATATATACTTTATGGGGTCTCCGATGATTATTTCTATCTTTTACATACTTTTCGATTTTGCACAAACATTAGTTCCCTATTGCTCTTTTTAAGGCAAAGGGAATAAAAAAAAAGAAGTAAAATATCTGTTGTCGAGTGTAAATGACTACGAGAGTCCCTTTGCCTACAAACACAGCCATATACACAAAAACGCACACGTATACACAGTTCTACACGCCTTTAAGACATTATAGGCGATTATTAGTTAACTCACGCTCTATACTTGGCTCTATTTATTGAATCTTGTCTTACGAGACTAACAATAATTTGGACAAATCTTCAATTCTAACTTAAGTACCTGTTACGATTGTAACTAAAATGTCCCTAAATAGTGTTGGGTTGGCATGTCGTTAGGATGAAGGCGGGATCGGCTAAATTGTCGCAATAAGTCTGTCGCGAGATTGTTTGGGTGTGCACGGAGTTTGTTTTGTTGTCTAACTCTATATTGGGCTATAACGGCTCTGACGAGTGGAATGTGAAGATCCTTGTCGACGTGCTCATTCCGAACGTTGCCCCGGTGATAGTTCCAAGAATCTTAGATTGTACCCTTTTGCATGATGTCGGAGTTGCTGTGGCTGGCAGTGCCTAACAGCACGGAGCCGTTTGTCCATATTGGCTTTAGAACTTTATTGTACAGTACGACCCTGTAATGGTGGCTAAGGGGAGATAATGATCTGATGAGCCAGTAAAGCTGTTGCCCCTCAGACTTAGTTATATTCGTTTTTTCTCTATGTGCCTGCGCCAGGTAAGCCTTTGTCGAGCTGTATTTGGGGATAAGTAAGCTCAACTGATTTCGCGATTGTGATACCATTAACTAAGGGTGAAGGACAGTCTTGTCTGTTAAGGGTGAACGTAACGTGCTTGATTTTCTGCTTGTTAACTTTCATGTGCCAGTCAGTCAGCAAACTTTCGATGTCAGCCAGATAGGAGATCAGTTATTCTGTTGCTCGTGAAGCGCATTTGGATCAACTGATGATCGCGGTACCATCGGCAATTGTGGATAGTACCAATTTGCTGCTTGTAGGAATGCTGTGTAAAGTAGATATAGTGAACCACTAAGTACCAAGAACTCCAGGTTTTGTGATGTGATCGCAATGTTGCATCGCACAGAGAATCTCTTATTATAGAGGTTGTGAGTGCACTTTAAAAGTATTGTTAGCCCCACTGCCTTTTTGTAAAAAAGAAGCAAAGCGGATCTATTGGAAATATACAAATAAAAAAAGTATGTAAAAGATTAAAATAATCATCGCAGACCCCATAAAATATATATATTCTGAATCAGGAAGACAAGACGAGTTGATCTAGCTCTGTCCGTCTGTATGAATGTCTGTTTCTCAGAGACTATAAGAGCTAGCGTAACCAAACTTGAAATCTAGATTCGTTATGTTCGTAGGTTATACGAGTTTGTTTTTGATTTTTCAATTTCCTCCCCTGACCGCCGCAACTCGAAAAAACGATTATTAAGCACAATTTTTAACCGATCAAATTTATTTTTGGCACACATCATAATTAGAGCAAAATAAGAGCTAGGCCAACGAAATTTGGAATTTAAATTTGCTATGTTTATACGCTATACGAATTTGTTTTGGACTTTCGAATTTCTTCCCCTGACACCCACAATTTGAAAAAAACGATTATAAGGTACAATTTTAAACTGATCAAATTTTTTTCTCGCACACATATTAAGTAGACCATTCTGCATCTACGTTGTAAATTTCGTTATAATTGAACAATAAACACGGAAGGTGAGCGCAATGGCTAATTACGTGCAGAACTGTTTGTATATATGAGTATGTGTGTGTATGGCTTTATATGTAGGCAAAGGGGCTCTCGTAGTCGGGTATACTCGACTACAGACTTCTTACTTGCCTTTTTGTAAAAAAAGAGCAAATGGATTTGTGCAAAATCCAAGAATATGTAACACATAGAAATAATCAGCGGAGACCCCATAAAGTATACAGCTACCCACAAATGTCTTCGTACAGCAAGTAGTTTGGTCTTTATGGCCAAAAATGAGTAGAATTTAAGCTGAAATTCGAAAATATTTAATTTATTTATTTGCAATCTTGTTAAATAGATATTTTTGTATATAACGAAAAAAAATTCAATTTTATTGATTCAATTTTAAATTATAGCCTTAGAACTAAAAAATGTCATGATTTTCGGTCCGCTTAAGTCTTCGTACAATCATACATTTTGCCTATGCTATTTTAGTTCCAAATTCATGGGAACGCTCAAATTCCGAGAAAAAGTAACGGTAACATGTGTCAAATGCGAACAAATGAAACACGTTGGGATGTAATTTTTGGAAGGTTCATCACGAAACTATACGCAGAGATGAGATACGTACTATAAGAAGGTTTTGCACACCTCGCTGTAAGCAGTGTATTTGGGGTTGCATACTTTACCTGGCCTTTGCCACATTCTCAGCCTACCACCAGTTACAAATATACAAAATTTGGATAAGACGGAAAAATTACTTTTCCCATAACTCGGGCAGTGCGTTTTGGTATTGATAAACGAACTCAAAACGCTTTTTCCTGTTTGCTAAATTAACAAGGTGCTTACAGCGACTGGCACATACAGCT
>JBAMBS010002673.1:0-14242 GCA_037044455.1 Zygothrica quintamaculata | reverse complement strand
CATCATTATGGCATTTGAGGCATTATCTACATAGATACGCACTACCCCTCCAAGGGAGGTTTTGCATATGAATTGCTCCTTATTAACAATATTTCCAAGACACTCTTGCAATAAGTTGACGATCGTCAACTTCTATAACAATTGGAGGTGGTTTTGGTTTTTTACTAGCAACAGCTTTTTCCTGGCGAGCAGCAGTTGCTGCTTGATTACTTGTTATAGGAAGATCGTCGTCGTCGCAGCTTACTAAGTCCCCGTCACTTTCCAGATCTGTATCTTCTGGAAGCTCCGCAAAGAGTGAGAACCTATTAGACTCATCACTAAACGCTCCCTTGACTAACTCGTTAGGAGCAAATTTCTTATTGGTTGTTATTGGCACAGAATAAGGTGCGGCCTTACGCTAAATATATTGAAACCGTGCACGCAAGGTAAATGACGTGGATGTTGACGTTCGTTTATCTTCTTTATATTGAATTTCTTGAATGTCACCTTCTAATAGTGCCGTCCCTCTTCTATCTATCGGCTTTGTACTCAACTCCGGCATTGTCTCCCTCTGTTCACTCCTCAAAAACAAACTTGTATAGCGTACGAAAATGACAAATCTAAGTTTAAAATTTGGTTGCTCTAGCTCTTATAGTCTCTGAGAAACAGGCGTTCATACTGACGGACGGACGGATGGACGGACGGACGGACGGTCGGATGGACAGACGGACGGACAGACGGACATGGCTATATCAACTCGTCTTGTCGTCCTGATCAAGAATATATATACTTAATGGGATCTCCTATTATTATTTCTATGTTTTACATACTTTTCGATTTTGCACATTTCCAATAGCTCCGTTTTGCTTTTTTTTACAATATGACAAAGAGGCTAAAAACTTAAGCTCAGGTTATGACTTTATAAACGCACAATCTTAAGATATTTTACCTGAACATCAAAATAACTTAGATAAAGTCTCAGATGTAGTTAAAACATTAAGACAGTTCTCTGGTAATCGAGCCGAATTCAGTTCATAGAAAAATGGAGTGGACAGAATATTAAAAACTTACGAACACACTAAAGGTACAGCAAAATATTTCGGTATATTACACTCCATTCGCAAGAAAATTGTAGGTAACGCAGATACTGCTTTAGAATCATATAATACTCCGTTAACTTGGGCAGCTATTTCTAAGTGCCTTACGTTACATTATGGGGATAAACGGGACCTATCAACGCTCGAATATCAAATGACGGCTATATCCCAGCGTTATAATCAATCTGTAGAAGATTTCTACCAAGACGTTTACCATAATTTGTCTTTAATTTTAAATAAAATCGAATGTATGGAATTAGGCAGAGAAGCAGTACTTATGACGAAATTATATAGGGATAAAGCATTAGATACCTTCATACGCGCACTTCGCGGGGACTTATCTCGTCTTCTTGGTATAAAAGAACCGGTAGACCTTCCTTCAGCATTACATTTGTGTCTGAAACTTGAAAATCAAAAATTCCGAACAAATTACGCAATGAACAGAGTACAGCAACCAATGTTTAGAAATGCATCCCAATGTCAGACATACACAGACCGACCGATGGAAATCACCAGTAAGTAGAGATCACAAATTCCTATAAAAAATGATCAGCACTATAGTCCCTTCACTACACCCAAATATTTTAGTAACCAGCTCCAGTCGAAATACGAATATTGACACCATACCGACCAAACCCTTTCCCACCACAACACCCTACGGCACCTAAACCACAACCACGACCAGAACCTATGGATATCGATAGGAGTATTCAAAGAAGACAAGTCAATTATATGAACAGACCAAGACCACTACAACTAGGCAAAAGGCCACCTGCAGCTTTGGCAGGAGAGATTAAAAAAACAAATAATTTCAATATTCAAACTGACACAGATGAACACCGAGATACGAATGAACAGCAATTAGATTACGAACAAGTTATAACAGAATACGACGAAGAAAATAGTGCTGAAGAGACACTCGAAGAATATATCGAACGAACTGAAGAAGGTGACAGAGCAGAAGAAGACGATTATGCTTACCTAAATTTTTTAGAGGTAAACGACTCCTCATTACATTATTTTGAATGTAAGTTGGGGAGTGGGCAAATACTAAAAATATTAATAGATACCGGATCAAATAGAAATTATATCAAAGCAAAATACGTTAAAAATCCAAAACTAAACGACAAACCATTTAAAGTACGTTCTATAGGGGGAGATAGCATTATTACCCATCATAAAGAAGCTAATTTATTCTACGACCCGAATATAATTGTAAAATTTTTCTTATTACCCAATATACCAACCTTTGACGCAATATTAGGAAACGACAGTTTAAAAGACATGGGGGCTGTCATCGACCCTAAAAGTAACAGAATGTTTATCAGGAAAACAAAAATTTATATTCCCTTAAAAGAACATAAATTTGACACAGTTAATACCATAATTCCCAGAACAGATCACCTTACGAACACAGAAAAGCAAAGTTAAATGAACTGCTAAAAAAATACCCAAATCTTTTTGCTGACCCAAACGAAAAACTGACCTATACAACAAACGTCAAAGCTGGAATTCGCTTAAATACTGACACACCGGTATACTCTAAATTTTACCAATATCAAATGGCAATGAAAGACGAAATTGAAAGACAGGTTAAAGAACTTTTAGATAACGGAATAATAAGCCCATCCATACAAATCACCTGTATGGCTTGTACCAAAAAAATTAGACGCCTCAAACACAAGAAAACATAGAATGGTAATTGACTACAGGAAGTTAAATAGTGTAACAATTGCAGACAGATACCCTATACCCGACATTAACGGAGTACTAGCACAGTTAGGAAATAATAAAATTTTTTCCGTGTTGGATCTTAAAAGTGGGTTCCATCAAATTAAATTAAAAGACGAAGATATTGAAAAAACAGCGTTCTCAGTAAACAATGGTAAATATGAATTTACCAGACTTCCCTTTGGATTGAAAAATGCACCTGCAATATTTTAACGTGCCCTTGACGACATTCTCAGAGAACATATAGGAAAAATTTGCTACATTTACATCGACGACATTATTGTTTTTAGTAAGGACGCAGACTCCCACTGCAAAAATTTAGATGCAATTTTCAGAACTTTAAACGCAGCTAACATGAAATGTCAATTAGACAAGTGCGAGTTTTTTAAAAATAAAGTAGAATTTTTAGGATTCATCATCTCAGACAGAGGAATAGAGACAAACCCAGCCAAAGTAGAAGCTATTGCTAATTACCCAGATCCAAAAAATCTCAAACAACTACGATCATTTCTTGGATTGTCAAGTTATTATAGGAGGTTTATAAGGGGATATGCCGAACTAGCTAAACCTCTTACTATGTTATTACGAGGTGAGGCCGGACGTATTTCAAAAACTGCTTCATCAAGGAAAATGATCAGACTTAATGACGAAGCCCGTGACGCATTTAAAAAACTTAAAAATGCATTAATATCCGACGAAGTAATACTCCATTACCCAGACTTTATTAAAGAATTTGTATTAACAACGGACGCCTCTGACTATGCAATAGGAGCAGTACTATCACAGAATGACAGACCAATATCATTCATATCTAGGACATTAAGCAAAACCGAAGAAAATTATGAAACGGCAAAAAAAGAAATGTTAGCTATTATATGGGCCGTAAAAGCATTTAATAGTTACCTGTATGGGGGAGCTAAGGTGAAAATTTACACGGATCACGAACCACTGACGCATGACTGCAATTGGAAGGGAGGAACAGCAATCAGAAGATGGAAATCCTACTTAGACGAATACAATAAAGAATTGCTCTATAAACCCGGTAAAGAAAATGTAGTTGCAGACGCTTTATCAAGAAAACCTAGAGACAGCGAAACGAATACAATTACAATGACGCAACATAGTGCTCAAACTTCCAATCATGACCTTATACCTAGTATGGAAATACCAATAAACGTATTCAAAAACCAAATTTTCATTCGCAAAGAACAACCGACAGACTACAAATTCAGCATACCATTTCCAACCTTTCACAGGCATATTATATCACAACCAAAATTTTCTGAAGACAACCTCATAGAATTATTAAAAAAATACCTAAACCCTTCAGTTATTAATGGAATATTTACAACAGAAGATATAATGGGACAAATATAAAACATTTATCCACAAGACTTTAGATCTATTAAAGTCAGATTCACCCAAAGATAAGTAAAAGATTTAACAGCAGAAACATATCAGGAAGAAATAATTTTAAAAATCCATGACAGAGCACATAGAAATGCAGAAGAAAACAAAATCCAACTCTCAGAAAATTACTATTTCCCTAAAATGAACAAGTAAGAAGTCTGTAGTCGAGTGTACCCGACTACGAGAGCCCCTTGGCCTACATATACAGCCATACACACACATACTCATACATACACACAGGTCTGCACGTACTTAGCCATTGCGCGCGCCTTTTAGCCCCCCACGCTCTATAGCGCGATACTTAATGTTGTATAACTTCCGTGTTTATTATTCAATTTTAACGAAACTCACAACGTAGATGAAGACTGGTCTACTCAATATGTGTGCGTAAAAGAAATTTGATAGGTTAAAAATTGTACCTTATAATCGATTTTTTCAAATTGCGGGGGTCAGGAGAGGAAATTGAAAAATTTAAAACAAACTCGTATAGCGTACGAACATAACAAATCTACTTTAAAATTTCGTTGCTCTAGCTGTTAATTTGCGTGCACTACTATACCCCCCCGGGGCCCACATAAACGGACATAGAAAAAGATGATTTAAAAATAACTCGTTGTATTCGCGAGCGAAGGTAGTCGTCGATCCAGTTTACAAGGTCTTGAGAAATCCCATAAACTTAACTTATTAATTCAATGTGTTACGAGTAAAAGTTATGATGTGTACCATCACGCATATATTGAAATCCTTGATAACAGAAGATATCAATAACTTGTGTTTAATCTATCACACATTTGGTTTTATGATTCGTGCTGAGCTGATTATCAAAATTTCATTGATGTCAGACTGATTTTTTCCGGATCAGTAATGCTTACTGAATCACGCCTGGGAATTTAAGTTAGGTTTTGGGATTTCTAAGTTGTAAATGGATCGGACTACCTTCGCTGCGAATACGATCATTGTTTAAATCATTTCTATGTCCTTTATGTGGGCCCCGGGGGGGTATAGTAGTGCGCGCAAAGTAACAGCTAGAGCAACGAATGTTTAAAGTAGCATTTGTTATGTTCTGTACGCTATACGAGTTTGTTTTAGATTTTTCAATTTCTTCCCCTGACCCCCGCAATTTGAAAAAATCGATTTTCAGGTACAATTTTTAACCGATCAAATTTCTTTTACGCACACATATTAAGTAGACCATTCTTCATTTACGTTGTGAATTTCGTTAAAATTTAACAATAAACACGGAAGTTATACAACATTAAGTACCGCGCTATAGAGCGTGTGTGTGGGCGTAAAAGGTGCGCGCAATGGCTAAGTACGTGCAGAACTGTATGTATGTATGAGTATGTGTGTGTATGGATGTATATGTATGCAAAGGGGCTCTCGTAGTCGGGTACACTCGACTACAGATTGCTTACTTGTTTTTTAATAATTCTATGAGGTTGTCTTCAGAAAATTTTGGTTGTGATATAATATGCCTGTGAAAGGTTGGAAATGGTATGCTGAATTTGTAGTCTGTCGGTTGTTCTTTGCGAATGAAAATTTGGTTTTTGAATACGTTTATTGGTATTTCCATACTAGGTATAAGGTCATGATTGGAAGTTTGAGCACTATGTTGCGTCATTGTAATTGTATTCGTTTCACTGTCTCTAGGTTTTCTTGATAAAGCGTCTGCAACTACATTTTCTTTACCAGGCTTATAGACCAATTCTTTATTGTATTCGTCTAAGTAGGATTTCCATCTTCTGATTGCTGTTCCTCCCTTCCAATTGCAGTCATGCGTCAGTGGTTCGTGATCCGTGTAAATTTTCACCTTAGCTCCCCCATACAGGGAACTATTAAATGTTTTTACGGCCCATATAATAGCTAACATTTCTTTTTTTGCCGTTTCATAATTCTCTTCGGTTTTGCTTAATGTCCTAGATATGAATGATATTGGTCTGTCATTCAGTGATAGTACTGCTCCTATTGCATAGTCAGAGGCGTCCGTTGTTAATACAAATTCTTTATTCTAAGTTATTTTAAATGCGTCACGGGCTTCGTCATTAAGCTCATTTCCTTGATGAAGCAGTTTTTGAAATACGTCCGGCCTCACCTCGTAATAACATAGTAAGAGGTTTAGCTAGTTCGGCATATCCCCTTATAAACCTCATATAATAACTAGACAATCGAAGAAATTATCGTAGTTGTTTGAGATTTTTTGGATCCGGGTAATTAGCAATAGCTTCAACTTTGGCTGGGTTTGTCTCTATTCCTCTGTCTGAGATGATGCATACAAAAAATTCAACTTTTTTAAAAAAAAAAACTCGCACTTGTCTTAATGACATTTCATGTTAGCTGCGTTTAGAGTTCTGAAAATTGCTTCTAAATTTTAACAGTGGGAGTCTGCGTCCTTACTAAAAACAATAATGTCGTCGATGTAAATGTAACAAATTTTTCCTATATGTTCTCTGAGAATGTCGTCAAGGGCACGTTAAAATATTGCAGGTGCATTTTTTTTTCAATCCAAAGGGAAGTCTGGTAAATTCATATTTACCATTGTTTACTGAGAATGCTGTTTTTTCAATATATTCGTCTTTTAATTTAATTTGATGGAACCCACTTCCAAGATCGAACACGGAAAAAATATTTTTATTTCCTAACTGTGCTACTACTCCGTTAATGTCGGGTATAGGGTATCTGTCTGCAATTGTTACTCTATATAACTTCCTGTAGTCAATTGACCATGTCTATGTCGTCACGTATTGTCATGCGAATTCCAGCTTTTACGTTTGTTGTATAGGTCAGTTTATCGTTTGGGTCAGCAAAAAGATTGGGGTGTTTTTTTTCGAGTTCATTTAACTTTGCTTTTCCTGTGTTCGTAAGGTGTTCTGTTCTGGGAATTATGGTATTAACTGTGTCAGATTTATGTTCTTTTAGGGGAATGTAAATTTTTGTTTTCCTGAGAAACATTCTGTTACGTTTAGGGTCAATGACAGCCCCAATGTCTTTTAAGCTGTCGTTTCCTAATATCGCGTCAAAGGTTGGTATATTGGGTAATAAGAAAAATTTTACAATTATATTCGGGTCGTAGAATAAATTAGCTTCTTTATGATGGGTAATAATGCTATCTCCCCCTATAGAACGTACTTTAATTGTTTGTCGTTTAGTTTTGGGTTTTTAACGTATTTTGATTTAATTTAGTTTCTATTTGATCCAGTATCTATTAATATTTTTGTTAGTATTTGCACACTCCCCAACTTAGATTCAAAATAATGGTTATGAGGAGTCGTTTACCTCTAAAAAAAGATTAGGTAAGCATAATCATATTGTTCTGCTCTGTCACCTTTTTCAGATCGTTCAATATATTCTTCGAATGTCTCTTTCAATACTATTTTCTTCGTCGTATTCTGTTTTAATTTGTTCGTATGTCTAATTGCTGTTCATTCGTATCTCGTTGTTCTTCTGTGTCAGTTTGAATATTGAAAATATTCGTATTTCGACTAGAGCGGTTACTAAAATATTTGGGTGTAGTGAAGGGACTATATTGCTGATCATTTTTTATAGGAATTTGTGCCGTACGGTGATTTCCGTCGGTCGGTCTGTGTATCTCTGACATTGGGGTGCATTTCTAAACATCGCTTGCTGTACTCTGTTCATTGCGTAATTTGTTCGGTATGTTTGATTTTCAAGTTCACTAGTATTTCACAGTCTATCAAGATCGTAATCCGTGAATCCGGGGTGCTTATTTCTAAACGTTGAATTCCATACACAATGTTTATTGCAAATGTTAAACGTTTTGGTATAAATCTTCTACAGATTGATTATAACGCTGCGATATAGCCGTCATTTGATATTCGAGCGTTGATAGGTCCCGTTTATCCCCATAATGAAACGTAAGGCACTTAGAAATAGCTGCCCAATTGAACGGAGTATTATATGATTCTAAAGCAGTATCTGCGTTACCTACGATTTTGTTGCGAATGGAGTGTAATATACCGAAATATTTTGCTGTACCTTTAGTGTGATCGTAAGTTTTTAATATTCTGTCAACTCCCTTTTTCCTTGAACTGAATTCGGCTCGATTACCTGTGCAAAATCCAAAAGTATGTAACACATAGAAATAATCATCGGTATATATATTCTAGCTGAATCGATCTAGCCCTGTCCGTCTGTCTGTCCGTCTGTCCGTCCGTCCGTCAGTCCGTCCGTCCGTATGTCCGTCCGTATGAACGCCTGTTTCTCACAGACTATTAGAGCTAGAGCAACCAAATTTTAAACCTAGATTTATCATTTTCGTACGCTGTACAAGTTTGTTTTTGAGGAGTGAACAGAGGGAGACAATGCCGGAGTTGAGTACAAAGCCGATAGATAGAAGAGGGACGGCACTATTAGAAGGTGACATTCAAGAAATTCAATATAAAGAAGATAAACGAACGTCAACATCCACGTCATTTACCTTGCGTGCACGGTTTCAATATATTTAGCGTAAGGCCGCACCTTATTCTGTGCCAATAACAACCAATAAGAAATTTGCTCCTAACGAGTTAGTCAAGGGAGCGTTTAGTGATGAGTCTAATAGGTTCTCACTCTTTGCGGAGCTTCCAGAAGATACAGATCTGGAAAGTGACGGGGACTTAGTAAGCTGCGACGACGACGATCTTCCTATAACAAGTAATCAAGCAGCAACTGCTGCTCGCCAGGAAAAAGCTGTTGCTAGTAAAAAACCAAAACCACCTCCAATTGTTATAGAAGTTGACGATGTTAACTTATTGCAAGAGTGTCTTGGAAATATTGTTAATAAGGAGCAATTCATATGCAAAACCTCCCTTGGAGGGGTAGTGCGTATCTATGTAGATAATGCCTCAAATGCCATAATGATGCCACTACGCATCGCTGTGTGGAACGCTGATGGCGTCTCCACGAAGCTGCCTGAGCTTCAGAGCTTTATGCAGCGACATAGCATTGATGTGCTTTTATTAAATGAAACTCACTGCCGGCGAACTAATTCTCCAAAGATGTTTGGCTTTCAGTCTTACCTAGCTAATGATCCAAGTACCGGTAACGCAAGAGGGGGAGCAGCGATTTTAGTAAAATCGAATTTAGTTCACTTCCCGCTTATGCCAGTGGCTACATCAAAAGTGCAGATTGCATCTGCAGCTATACACACTGTACTTGGTGTTATCAATTTTGGCGCTATTTATTGCCCACCAAGATGTAATTGGTCGATGGATGACTTCTCTGAAATCATTGATAGTTTTGGTTCTAAATGTTTAGTTGCTGGTGATTGGAACGCTGCGCACTGGTTATGAGGTGCTAGTAGGAGTGATTCAAGAGGCACTGCATTAGCGAAATTTGTCCTTAATTCGCAACTAAACACGTTAGCCACAGGAAGTCCAACCAGATTTCCGTATGGTAGAAGAGGATCACCAAGCTGCTTAGATTTTGCTTTAACACGAGGCATTCTGGGCATCCATGCAAATATTCAGGTAATTGTTGAGTTGAGCTCTGACCACCTGCCATTAATTCTAACATTAAATGCTCAGGCGACAGAGTATCCAGATGTGGAGCGTATCATATCAAATCACAGTAACTTGGAATAGAGCGCAGTCTGTTCTTCGACGGTCTTTGGCTATTTTTAGATCTGAGTGTTTCGACCAAAGGCTAGCTAACACTGGCACGGATAGTGAGGCAATTCATTCATTGTGGAAGACCACACGGGCTATTAAGAGAAGATGTCCCAGGAAAGCGCCTCTGATGGATGCTAATGGGTCATGGTGTCGGTCAGATTTAGAACAGGCAGAGGCTTTTGCTAAACATCTAGCTGGTAGATTTGTGCCCAATGACCTCACTTGCCAGCAGGATATTGACAATGTAATGGTTACGCTTGACTATCCGCTCCAAATGGATTTGCCAATTCTGCCATTTGAGCCAAGTGACCTAGCTTTGGTCATTGGACGTCAGTATTCCGGCAAGCACCAGGCCATGATAAGATCTGTAATGCAACTGTAAAGGCTCTTCCTGATTATGCAATAAAATTCTTTACTATTGTCTTCAATGCAATAGTGAGGTTGCAATACTTTCCTGCGCAGTGGAAACTGGGTATCATTTCCATGATACCAAAGCCTGGAAAGCCAGAAAGTGATTCTGCGTCTTACAGGCCGATTAGTCTTCTACCTTCAATATCCAAGGTGTTCGAAAGACTCATTGCGGCTCGAATCTCCTCATTTATTGAAACCAAGCAAATTATTCCTGATCATCAATTTGGTTTCCGTTCAGGACATAGTACCACGGAGCAACTGCATCGAGTAGTGGATCAAATTCTCCTAGCATATGAGAACAAGGAATTCTGTAACGCTCTGTTCTTAGACGTCAAAGAAGCATTTGACTGCGTTTGGCACTTGGGACTTCTGGCTAAAATTAAGAATGCTCTGCCGGCGCCTTACTTCTTGCTCCTTAAGTCATTCCTTGTCAATAGGAAATTTGTTGTACGGTTCCACACAGCAATTTCTGCAAGATATGATGCAAAAGCGGGCGTACCCCAAGGAAGTGTTTTGGCGCCATTGCTCTACTCCTTATTCACCTCTGATATGCCTCAGCCCAGCATTGATCTGGGTATTCAACCAAGCGATATGATGCTGGCTACGTTCACTGATGACGTGTGCGTCACGTACAGGGCGATATGCAAATATGAGGCTGCTGATGGGCTACAGGAATATGCAGCATCATTTGAAAATTGGGCAAGAAGCTCAAATATTGCCATTAATAAAGGCAAATGTACGAACGTTTGTTTCACACTGAAAAGAATCACATCGCCAGCAATAATGCTAGATGAAACTCCTGTCGAGCAAGCAAATCATGCAAGGTATTTAGGGATTATTCTGGACAGGAGGCTCTGTTTTGCAGCCCATATCAGAGTGCTAAAGACTAGGATCAGGGCCGCTGTGGGAAAATATTATTGGCTTCTGTGTCCGAAAAGCAAATTATCTCTCAGCAACAAACTAACCATTTACAGGCAAATAATTGCACCAATTTGGATTTATGGCTGTCAAATTTGGGGGCTTGCTTGCGATAGCCAAATCAAACATATTCAAATATCACAAAATAAAGTGTTCAGGCTTATCACTGGATGTGAGTGGTATGTCAGAAACAAAACATTACACAGTGATCTGAAAGTTGCCACAGCATTCCAGCAAATACAATAGTCGCATTAATAACCACAGCAATAGGTTAGCCAAAAGGCTGACTAGAACTCGCCCAGGACGACTCCTAAAAAGACGTCGACCTCATAACCTCATAAGTCGAATGCCCAGAAGGAGGCAAATTTGATATTTAATTATATTTAATAAGCTACACCTTAGTGGTTAGCCGGTGCGCCCAATTGGGTTTAATTTATTGATAAAAAGGACACAAAGAGGTCTTAGGACCTCGGCTTCCTTAATAATAATAATAATACAAAAAAAAAAAAAATAAAATAAATAAATAAGAGCTAGAGCAACGAAATTTGGAATCTAGATTTGCTATGCTACTACGGTATACAAGTTTGTTTTTGATTTTTCAATTTCCTCCCCTGACCACGGCAGTTTGAAAAAATCGTTTAAAAAGTAAAATTTTTAAGCGATCAAATTTCTTTTTCGCACACATATTAAGTAGCCCATTCTTCATATAGCTTGTGAGTTTCGTTAAAATTGAACAATAAACACGGAAGTTATACAACATTAAGTACCGCGATATAGACCTTGGTGGCTAAAAGGTGCGCACAATGGCTAAGTACAAGCAGAACTGTGTGCATGTATGAGCATGTGTGTGTATGGCTGTATATGTAGGCAAAGGGGCTCTCGTAGTCGGATACACTAGACTACAGACTTCTTACTTGTTTAAAGTAGAAAGATTTTTGACGTTCTTTATTCAAATATCATCTTAGGACTAATTTTACAATTCGTACGTATACATATACATATAAATTATCTACAGCAACATTGTTATTAGCCCTTTTGCCTTTTTGTAAAAAAGAAGCAAAGCGGCGGTATTGGAAATGTGCAAAATCCAAAAGTATGTAACACATAGAAATAATCATCGGAGACCCCATAGAGTATATATATTCTGAATCAGGACGACAAGACGAGTTCGATCTAGCCCTGTCCGTCTGTCTGTCCGTCCGTCCGACCGTCCGTCCGTCCGACCGTCCGTCCGTCCGTATGAACGCCTGTTTCTCAGAGACAATAAGAGCTAGAGAAACCCAACTTTAAACTTAGATTTATCATTTTCGTATGGTGTACAAGTTTGTTTTTGATTTTTCAATTTCCTACCCTGACCCCGCAATTCGAAAAAATCGATTATTAAGCACAATTTTTTGACGGGGCCCATAACGCCACTTTTGATGATGTATAACTTCCGAGATTTATGCTCAATCTTACCCAGATTCACAACATGGATCAAGAGCTGTCTAATTATGATGTGTGCCAAAAATAAATTTGATCGGTTGAAAATTGTGCCAAATATTCGTTTTTTTCGAATTGCGGTGGTCAAGGGAGGAAATTGAAAAATCAAAATAAACTCGTATAACCTACGATAATAACGAATCAAGATTTAAAGTTTTGTTGCTCTAGCTCTTATAGTCTCTGAGAAACAGTCGTTCATACGGACGGACAGACGGTCAGACGGACAGACAGACAGACGGACAGGGCTAGATGAACTCGTCTTGTCGCTCTGATTCAGAATATATATACTTTATGGGGTCTCCGATGTTTATCTCTATGTGTTACATACTTTTCGATTTTGCACATTTCCAATAGCTCCGTTTTGCTTCTTTTTTACAAAAAGGCAAAGGGGCTAAAAAAAACCCACTGCAACAATTGAAAAGGTACGCAGTATAACTATACTCAATTTTGCGAATCCCAACTGAGGGACCCTCCAAGATAGAAGGGTTAAAGCAGACACTAGTTTTTACAAAAAAAAAATTTAATAGAAATTTTTTTTTTAAAAAAATATATTAAATTATTGCATATCAAATTATTTTAATTAATAAGTGTATAAATATATAAGTGCACAAGTAAAATTTAATGGCTAATCCACATAATTTAATTAGACCAGAAATTGTATACGTAGAAGAACAAATTAACAACTTTAACTCAAACCAACAGAACAGACATTAACAGAGACATTTGTTACATCAGACCAATAGAAACATGGCATTAGATGACAACCTTACAACTCATATTCGGGAGATTATGGACATAGCATTCCCAGCCTTATTACAAAAAAAACTTAAGCTCACGTTATGAGTTTCAAAATAACTTAGAGGAATAAGATAAAGTCTCAGATGTAGTTAGAACATTAAGACAGTTCTCAGGTAATCGAGCCGAATTCAGTTCAAGGAAAAAGGGAGTGGACAGAATATTAAAAACTTACGATCACACTAAGGTACATCAAAATATTTCGGTATATTACACTCCATTCGCAACAAAATCGTAGGTAACGCAGATACTGCTTTAGAATCATATAATACTCCGTTCAATTGGGCAGCTATTTCTAAGTGCCTTACGTTACATTATGGACATAAACGGGACCTATCAACGCTCGATTATCAAAGGACACTAATATCCCAGCGTTATAATCAATCTGTAGAAGATTTCTACCAAAACGTTTACCATCATTTGTCTTTAATTTTAAATAAAATTGGTTGTATGGAATTAGGCAGAGAAGCAGAAGTACTCATGACTAAATTATACAGGGATAAAGCATTAGATACCTTCATACGCGGACTTTGCGGGGACTTATCTCGTCTTCTTGGTATGAAAGAGCCAGTAGACCTTCCCTCAGCATTACATTTATGTCTGAAACTTGAAAATCAAACATTCCGAACAAATTACGCAATGAACAGAGCAACCAATGTTTAGAAATGCACCCCAATGTCAGAGATACACAGACCGACCGACGGAAATCACCAGTAACTTGAGACCACAAATTCCTATAAAAATTGTTCAGCAATATAGTCCCTTCACAACACCCAAATATTTTAGTAACCGCTCTAGTCGAAATACGAATTT
>JBAMBS010002670.1:0-12051 GCA_037044455.1 Zygothrica quintamaculata | reverse complement strand
TACAGACCAGAATTAAAGATGATATGGCCAAGTTGGGACATAGAGTAATCGGTGTATATTCACCTAAGCGTAGAGAACATGGTAGTTTTTGTATGATGCCAGCTAATATGTTCTTTTTAAATATAGCCACAGCATCCAATAACAGTGAGGTGCTGCACATTACAAAATTGTGCAACATGCGAAATTTTGTCGGAAAACTTTCGTTTGCGTTAAATGTTGTGGTGAACATCCTGGTAGTAGTTGCTTCAGACCACGTTGTAAGCCATGTACATATTATAATTGCTGGTCAACAGCACCCAGCAGACTACTCTGGTTGCGCCTAGTATAAGGCGTTTAGGGAGAGCACACGGCCAAAGCGTGGCATTGATGGCAGGAGATCAATTGTTGAAAAATCTGAATTCAAGGATTGAAGCAAGAGAGGCAACTCCTGGTAGGCCTGGCACGTCGAACCTTTCCTATGCTGATGTAACTAGAGAAGCCAAATATCATGAGGACCTCGAGCAACAGCGGACACTCAAGCGAACACAAAGTCGAAAAGATGATTCCCAGCAACATGCCTTGAGCGGCACTAATTTGGAAGGCATCATGAAGGCAATACAGTCACTTCAAGAAAACCAAAATACTATGATTAAGCTTATATTTCATCAGCAAAAACAGCAACAGCAACAACAGGCACAGCAGCATCTGCAAATATTGCACGCGTCTGCTGCACTCAAGCCACAAACGCCATAATGATGCCACTACACATCGCTGTGTGGAACGCTGATGGCGTATCCACGAAGCTGCCTGAGCTACAAAGCTTTGTGCAGCGACATAGCATTGATGTGCTTTTGTTAAATGAGACTCACGGCCAGCGAACTAGTTCTCCAAAGATGAACGACTTTCAGTCTTACCCAGCTAATGATCCAAGTACGGGTAACGTAAGAGGGGGAGCAGCGATTCTTGTCAAATCCAATTTAGTACACTTCCCGCTAATACCAGAGGCTAAACCAAAAGTGCAGATTGCATCTGCAGCCATAAACACTGCACTTGGTGTTATCAATATTAGTGCTATCTACTGCCCACCAAGATTTAATTGGTCGACGGATGGCTTCTCTGACATCATTGATGGTTATGGTTCCAAATGTGTAGTTGCTGGTGATTGGAACGCTGCGCACTGGTTATGGGGTGCTGGTAGCAGTAATCCAAGAGGCACTGCATTACCGAATCTTGTCCTAAATTCGCCATTGAACACGTTATCCACAGGAGGACCAACCAGATTTTCGTATGGCAGAAGTTGCTAAAATTTTGTTATAACACGAGGCATTCTGGGCTTCCATGCAAATATCCGGACAGTTGTTGAGTTGAGCTCTGACCACCTGCCATTAATTATAACGTTAAATGCTCAGGCGACGGAGTATCCAGTTGTGGAGCGTATCATATCAAAACACACTAACTTGGAGTTGTTTCAAGTGGATCGCTGGTTGCAGCAAGCAGATTTGTATGACTAAGACATTCACATGTCACTAGGATATTGACATATAGTAATGGATACGCTTGGTATTCCGCTCACAAGTGGAGCTGCCAATTAGCCTTGTGGAGAACAAGCTGGCTCGGTGGCTATTCCCGTTATCTGGATCCGTCAAGGCATTCTGGAACAAAGCACAGGACTGCTATAAGGTGGCATGCAGATGCTACATTAAAGGCACTCTCCTGAATATGCAATTCACTTTCTAACCATAGTTTTCAATACAATAGCTAGAAGTTGCAATACTTTCCAGCGCAGTGGAAACTGGGTATCATATCCATGATTCTAATGCTTGGAAAGCCAGAAAGTGATCCTGCGTTCCACAGACTAATCAGCATTGTTCCTTCAATCTCATAGGTTTTCGAAAGACTCATAGCGGCCCGAACTATCACATTTATTGAAAGCAAGCAAATAATTCGTGACCACCAGTTTGGATTTCGTTCAGGACACAGCACCACTGAGCAACTGCATCGAGTAGTTCGCCTAATCCTTCAAGCATCAAAGAACAAGGAATAGTTTGACGCTTTGTTCTTAGATCTCAAAGAAGCATTTGACTACAATTTGCACATGGGACTTCTTGCAAAAATCAAGAATGCACTGCCGGCGCTTTACTTCTTGCTCTTAAAGTCATATCTTGTCAATAGTAAATTTTTTAGTGCGTTTCCACACAGCAATATCTGCAAGATATTATGCAAAAGCGAATGTACCTCAACGAAGTGTATTGGCGCCATTGCTCTACTCCCTATTCCCCTCGGATTTGCTTCAGCCCAACATTCAACCAAGCAATATGACGCTGGCAACGTTATGTGATGGATTATGCGTCACATACAGGGCGAAATGCGAATAGGGCCGCTGTGTGAAAATACTATTGGCTACTGGGTCCAAAAACCAAATTATTATTATGAAAGCAACACAGTAACATTCTATAGGCAAATATTTGCACCAATTTGGATTTATGGCTATCAAATCTGGGGGCTTCCATGCGATAGTTAAATTAAACAAATCCAAATAGCACAACACAAAGTACTCAGGCTTATCACTGGATGCGAGTGATATGTAAGAAACAAAACCTTGCACAGGGACTTGAAAATTGCCACAGCGTTGCAGCAAATAAATTTCCACTCTAGATGATATAATAGACGTATTATCAACCACATCAATAGCTTAGCAAAAAGGCTGACTAGAACCCGCCCAGGACGACGCCTAAACAGACGTCGGCCACATTATTTAATAAGCCGGATGTCTAGGAGGACACAATAATATTTTTCTTGTTTATATTCTTATTATGTATAAGTTACACCTTAGTGGTTAACCGGTGCGTCCAATTGGGCTGAAATTGTAATAAAGGACACAAAGAGGTCTTTGTTGACCTCGTATTCCTAAATAAATAAAACAGAAAAAAAAAGAAAAGTTTACAACACCATTTAAAAAACTGGTAATTCAGACGTTGAAAGATTGAACCTTACACTAAATGAGCATATGAGATTATTTAATGCTGATTCAAGCAATAAAGACACGATAAAAGAAAATGTCCACAAGGCAGTCAGCATACAATAGTACAATACATTCAAGTACAAAAATAAGACCAATAGAACTAACAAGTAATTTACTGTGCAGCGAAGATATCGCAGAATTATGTAAAAGATAAGTAAACAAAATCAACACTCTAAAAAAAACAAGTAAGAAGTCTGTAGTCGAGTGTACCCGACTACGAGAGCCCCTTTGCCTACATATACAGCCATACACACACATACTCATACATACACACAGTTCTGCACGTACTTAGCCATTGCGCGCACCTTTTAACCCCCCACGCTCTATATCGCGGTACTTAATGTTGTATAACTTCCGTGTTTATTGTTCAATTTTAACGAAATTCACAACTTAGATGAAAAATGGTCTACTTAATATGTGTGCGTAAAAGAAATTTGATCGGTTAAAAATTGTATCTTAAAATCGATTTTTTCAAATTGCGGGGGTCAGGGGAGGAAATTGAAAAATCTAAAACAAACTCGTATAGTGTACAAACATAACAAATCTACGTTCCAAATTTCATTGCTCTAGCTCTTATTTTGCGCGCACTACTATACCCCCCCGGGGCCCATAACGCCACTTTTGCTGATCTATAACTTCCGAGATTTTTGAGCAATCTTACTCAGATTCACAACATCGATCAAGAATGGTCTAATAATGATGTGTACCAAAAATAAATTTGATCGGTTGAAAATTGTGCTTAATAATCGTTTTTTTCGAATTGCGGTGGTCAGGGGAGGAAATTGAAAAATCAAAAACAAACTTGTACAGCGTACGAACATAACGAATCTAGATTTCAAGTTTGGTTGCTCTAGCTCTTATAGTCTCTGAGAAGCATACATTCTTTTGGATTTTGCATATTTCCAATAGCTCCGCTTTGCTCTTTTTTTACAAAAAGGCAAAGGGGCTAATAATAGCGACTCCCAAAACTTTTTAAACAAATACAAATATAACCAAAATCAAGTTGGTAACTATTTAATATCCGAAACAGACACTACAAATAAGATTTATAAAGATCAGGTCAAGAGGAAGCATAAATATCAAAAATTATAAAATTTATGTACCATACTTATAAAAAAATTAAACAAAAAAAATTTTTTTATTAATCAATATGATCGATACTTACGCCGGGGGAGTCATATTCACGACCATATGATGAACCTGGCATTCTATCATAGTTATCTCAAATAAAAAGCTCATAAGCAAGCAGATTAGAATGTAAGTTTAGTCAACAAGCCACTGTCATAGTGTAAAGACATTGAATAATAAAGTATAGCTATAATTCTTTTAAGAACAACAAGAATATTTAACTTAAATTAAATACTTAGACGAAGAAGTCTAAACTTTAAATAGAACAGAGGAGTTCTCTAGAAATATTCAAAAAGATCAGAGGTTTGATCTAGTAACATAACTGTAACTGTAACTTTATAGGCTCTCAGGTGATTATTTCCATTATGTCTTTGGTGCTTACACAAATCCAACAGTGCCTTAAGACCTTTGTTTAAAGGCAAAGGGGGCTAAAATTGCGAATATGTCTTATCAAGACTACTGGTTTGATCTTATGTGACAATAACTATGAAAGCCAGGATGAAATTGGGTATATTAAAACGCTGTACTCGCACATCAAGAATAAATGCCGAGGTGATAGTTTAGCAGTTGAGCCACGCGAGATATCTATCACTCTGAATAGACGTCTTTATATTACGTGCGACATTAAGGTGTTGAAAATTGGAATTAGAACCAAATATGGGATATGGATATAGATTAAAATAATTCAATTCGCGTAAAACTATGTGCTGAGACTGATTACTGGTTGCAAGTGGTATACTAGAATAAGATCATTAATCCTTATGTTGCAACAATGTTTGAGCAACTGAACTTCCATTCAAGCGGCTATAGACGCAGAATAAAGCACACAGCAATTGGTTGGCCAATAGGCTAACTGCAACCCGCCCAAAACCACAGCTTTATAGACGTCGACCACACAATTTAATGAGGATGTCCTCATGATCAATAAATCCGACTGTCGTGGAAGCAGTATATATATTGTTGTTGCTGTTGCATTAGTTGTTGTTGTTGTTGTGGATGTATCTTTCGAGGTTATGTTTTATTTCTCGTACTCGTTTTTAACATGTGTCTACTTTCTTCATGATCTAATTTTCCATTAAATGCTGTCTTCGTATCATATTGTCGTTGACCCGTATTTGGACTAGAGCTGTTTCGTGCACTTTCTTTAAGCTTTTCATATGCATAAGCGTTTAATTATATTTAATTTAATTCAATTTAATTTAATTTCATTCAAATTATTCGAAAGTAGCTTGTCACAAACTGGTATTCCAGATAAACTGGACAGATCCAACATAATATCCAGAATACCATGCAAAGGTATCAATGGATCAGTTTGACAAGGTATATGTGGGAGCGACCATGGCCAAGCTCAAAACGAGCTTATCACAACACAAATCGGACATAAAACTACCCAAGACATCCAAAACATAAAAAACTGCATTATCAGCACACTGTGCAGACACTGGACGCACACCCGACTTTGACAAGACAAAACAAGTAAAAAGTCTGTAGTCGAGTGAACCCGACTAAAATAGCCCTTTTGCCAACATACACAGCCATACACACACATACATACACTTTAAGCCATTGCGCGCGCCTTTTAGTCCCCACGTTCTATATCGAGCTACTTAATTTATTCATTTATTTATTTATTTATTTATTTATTTATTTATTTAATGTCAACTATGAGCAGTCGACCAAAAATTTTGGTACAAAATTGAAATAAAATTAAAATTAAAGATTAAAAATATATAATTAAATTTAAATTTAAATTTTAAATTTTTAATTTAAGTTTTAAGTTTTAAGTCTTAAGCTGGGAGTATTAAAATTGAATTGAAAATGATCCAACATTTGTTGCACAGAATTGGGAAAACCCAGAAAAACCCAATTAGATCATCAGTATTAGTAACGATGTTAATTATTATTAGTTAAAAAGTTAAGAATTAAATTTTTGACTAATAGTAATTCACGTTACTAATACTGATGATCTAATTGGGTTTTCTGGGTTTTCCCAATTCTGTGCAACAAATGTTGGATCATTTTCAATTCAATTTTAATACTCCCAGCTTAAGACTTAAAACTTAAAACTTAAATTAAAAATTTAAAATTTAAATTTAAATTTAATTATATATTTTTAATCTTTAATTTTAATTTTATTTCAATTTTGTACCAAAATTTTTGGTCGACTGCTCATAGTTGACATTAAATAAATAAATAAATAAATAAATAAATAAATAAATGAATAAATTAAGTATCGCGCAATAGAGCGCGGGGACTAAAAGGCGCACGCAATTGCTTAAAGTACGTGCAGAATGTATATGTGTGAGTATGTGTATGTATAGCTGTATATGTAGTCAAAAGGGCTGTCGTAGTGGGGTCACTCGCCTACAGATTTCTTACTTGTTTTGTATTGTCACTAGGGTGTGTATTAAGTCTCTGCACAGTGTGCTGATAATGAAAAAAAAAAAAAAAAAAAAAAAAAAAATAGTTTTATGTCCGATTTGTGTTGTGATAAGCTCGTTTTGAGCTTGGCCATGGTCGCTCCCACATATACCTTGTCAAACTGATCCATTGATACCTTTGCATGGTATTCTGGATATTATGTTGAATCTGTCCAGTTTGTCTGGAATACCAGTTTGATACAAGCTATTTTCGAATAATTTGAATGAAATTAAATTAAATTGAATTAAATTAAATATAATTAAACGCTTATGCATATGAAAAGCTTAAAGAAAGTGCACGAAACAGCTCTAGTCCAAATACGGGTCAACGACAATATGATACGAAGACAGCATTTAATGGAAAATTAGATCATGAAGAAAGTAGACACATGTTAAAAACGAGTACGAGAAATAAAACATAACCTCGAAAGATACATCCACAACAACAACAACAACTAATGCAACAGCAACAACAATATATATACTGCTTCCACGACAGTCGGATTTATTGATCATGAGGACATCCTCATTAAATTGTGTGGTCGACGTCTATAAAGCTGTGGTTTTGGGCGGGTTGCAGTTAGCCTATTGGCCAACCAATTGCTGTGTGCTTTATTCTGCGTCTATAGCCGCTTGAATGGAAGTTCAGTTGCTCAAACATTGTTGCAACATAAGGATTAATGATCTTATTCTAGTATACCACTTGCAACCAGTAATCAGTCTCAGCACATAGTTTTACGCGAATTGAATTATTTTAATCTATATCCATATCCCATATTTGGTTCTAATTCCAATTTTCAACACCTTAATGTCGCACGTAATATAAAGACGTCTATTCAGAGTGATAGATATCTCGCGTGGCTCAACTGCTAAACTATCACCTCGGCATTTATTCTTGATGTGCGAGTACAGCGTTTTAATATACCCAATTTCATCCTGGCTTTCATAGTTATTGTCACATAAGATCAAACCAGTAGTCTTGATAAGACATATTCGCAATTTTAGCCCCCTTTGCCTTTAAACAAAGGTCTTAAGGCACTGTTGGATTTGTGTAAGCACCAAAGACATAATGGAAATAATCACCTGAGAGCCTATAAAGTTACAGTTACAGTTATGTTGCTAGATCAAACCTCTGATCTAGAAGTAATATTGCTAGAGCACTCCTCTGTTCTATTTAAAGTTTAGACCTCTTCGTCTAAGTATTTTAAATTAAGTTCAAGATTCTTGTTGTTCTTAAAAGAATTATAGCTATACTTTAATATTATTCAATGTCCTGTACACTATGACAGTGGCTTATCGACTAATCTTACATTATAATCTTCTTGCTTAAGAGCTTAGATCTTAAGCTTTTTGTTTAACATAATTATGATTAAGCTTATGTTAAAGCTAGGTATATCATATGGTCGTGAATATGACTCCCCCGGCGTAAGTATCGATCATAATGATTTGATTGAGAAAAGGTATGGTACATAAGTTTTATAATTTTTGATATTTATATTTTCTCTTAACCTGATCTTTATAAATCTTTTTTGTAGGGTCTGTTTCGGATATTAAATAGTTACCAACTTTTTTTTTTTTTTTTTTTTTAGCCCATTTGCCTTTTTTGTAAAAAAAGAGCAAAGCGGAGCTATTGGAAATATGCAAAATCCAAAAGAATGTATGCTTCTCAGAGACTATAAGAGCTCAGAGCAACCAAACTTGAAATCTAGATTTGTTATGTTCGTACGCTGTACAAGTTTGTTTTTGATTTTGAATTTCCTCCCCTGACCACCGCAATTCGAAAAAAACGATTATTAAGCACAATTTTCAACCGATCAAATTTATTTTTGGTACACATCATAATTAGACCATTCTTGATCGATGTTGTGAATCTGGGTAAGATTGCTCAAAAATCTCGGAAGTTATAGATCAGCAAAAGTGGCGTTATGGGCCCCGGGGGGGTATAGTAGTGCGCGCAAAATAAGAGCTAAAGCAATGAAATTTGGAACGTAGATTTTTTATGTTTGTACACTATACGAGTTTGTTTTAGATTTTTCAATTTCCTCCCCTGACCACCGCAATTCGAAAAATTCGATTTCAGGTACAATTTTTAACCGATAAATTTCTTTTACGCACACATATACGTAGACCATTCTTCATCTACGTTGTGACTTTCGTTAAAATTGAACAATAAACACGGAAGTTATACAACATTAAGTACCGCGCGTATAGAGCGTGGGGGGCTAAAAGGTGCGCGCAATGGCTAAGTACGTGCAGAACTGTGTGTATGTATGAGTATGTGTGTGTATGCATATGTAGGCGAAGGGGCCCTTGTGGTCGGGTACACTGAATTACAACTTCTTACTTGTTTTTTTAGATATTTGCAGTTTGTTTACTTATCTTTACATAATTCTGCATGTATTGGCTGCACAGTAAATTACTTGTTATTTTTTGCTATTGGTCTTATTTTCTAGCCTTGAATGTATTTTGTCTATTATGCTGACTGCCTTGTGGGCATTTTCTTTTATCGTGTCTTTATTGCTTGAATCAGCATTAAATAATCTCATATGCTCATTTAGTGTAAGGTTCAATCTTTCAACGTCTGAATTACCAGTTTTTTAAATGGTGTTGTAAACTTTTCTTTTTTTTTCTGTTTTATTTATTTAGGAATACGAGGTCAACAAAGACCTCTTTCTGTCCTTTATTACAATTTCAGCCCAATTGGACGTCACCGGTTAACCACTAAGGTGTAACTTATACATAATAAGAATATAAACAAGAAAAATATTATTGTGTCCTCCTAGACATCCGGCTTATTAAATAATGTGGCCGACGTCTGTTTAGGCGTCGTCCTGGGCGGGTTCTAGTCAGCCTTTTTGCTAAGCTATTGATGTGGTTGATAATACGTCTATTATATCATCTAGAGTGGAAATTTATTTGCTGCAACGCTGTGGCAATTTTCAAGTCCCTGTGCAAGGTTTTGTTTCTTACATATCACTCGCATCCAGTGATAAGCCTGAGTACTTTGTGTTGTGCTATTTGGATTTGTTTAATTTAACTATCGCATGGAAGCCCCCAGATTTGATAGCCATAAATCCAAATTGGTGCAAATATTTGCCTATAGAATGTTACTGTGTTGCTTTCATAATAATAATTTGGTTTTTGGACCCAGTAGCCAATAGTATTTTCACACAGCGGCCCTATTCGCATTTCGCCCTGTATGTGACGCATAATCCATCACATAACGTTGCCAGCGTCATATTGCTTGGTTGAATGTTGGGCTGAAGCAAATCCGAGGGGAATAGGGAGTAGAGCAATGGCGCCAATACACTTCGTTGAGGTACATTCGCTTTTGCATAATATCTTGCAGATATTGCTGTGTGGAAACGCACTAAAAAATTTACTATTGACAAGATATGACTTTAAGAGCAAGAAGTAAAGCGCCGGCAGTGCATTCTTGATTTTTGCAAGAAGTCCCATGTGCAAATTGTAGTCAAATGCTTCTTTGAGATCTAAGAACAAAGCGTCAAACTATTCCTTGTTCTTTGATGCTTGAAGGATTAGGCGAACTACTCGATGCAGTTGCTCAGTGGTGCTGTGTCCTGAACGAAATCCAAACTGGTGGTCACGAATTATTTGCTTGCTTTCAATAAATGTGATAGTTCGGGCCGCTATGAGTCTTTCGAAAACCTATGAGATTGAAGGAACAATGCTGATTAGTCTGTGGAACGCAGGATCACTTTCTGGCTTTCCAAGCATTAGAATCATGGATATGATACCCAGTTTCCACTGCGCTGGAAAGTATTGCAACTTCTCTATTGTATTGAAAACTATGGTTAGAAAGTGAATTGCATATTCAGGAAGTGCCTTTAATGTAGCATTGCAGACCTTATCATGTCCTGGTGCTTTGTTAGAATGCTGACATCCAATAACGAAAGCTAGGCCACTTGGCTCAAAAGGCTGAATTGGCAGCTCCATTTGGAGCGGATGGTCAAGCGTATCCATTACTTTGTCAATATCCTGATGACAAGTGAGGTCGTTAGGCACAAATCTGCTTGACACCATGATCCATTTGAATCAACTCCAGGTTAGTGTGTTTTGATATGATACGCTCCATATCTGGACACTCTGTCGCCTGTGCATTTAACGTTATAATTAATGGCAGGTGGTCAGAGCTCAACTCAACAACTGTCCGGATATTTGCATGGAAGCCCAGAATGCCTCGTGTTATAACAAAATTTTAGCAACTTCTGCCATACGAAAATCTGGTTGGTCCTCCTGTGGATAACGTGTTCAATGGCGAATTTAGGACAAAATTCGGTAATGCAGTGCCTCTTGGATTATTGCTACCAGCACCCCATAACCAGTGCGCAGCGTTCTAATCACCAGCAACTACACGTTTAGAACCATAACCATCAATGATGTCAGAGAAGTATTAATCCCACCAATTTTATATTGGTGGGCAGTATATAGCACCAAAATTGATAATGCCAAGCGCAGTTTTTAAGGCTGCAGATGCAATCTGCACTTTTAGTGTAGCCTCTGGTATTAGCGGGAAGTGTACTATATTGGACTTTCCCAAAATCGCTGCTCCCCCTCTTACGTTACCCGTACTTGGATCATTAGCTGAATAAGCTTTAAAGCCGTACATCTTTGGAGAACTAGTTCGCCGGCAGTGTGTCTCATTTAACAGAAGCACATCAATGCAATGTCGCTGCACAAAGCTCTGAAGCTCAGGCAGATTCGTGGAGACGCCATCAGCGTTCCACACAGCGATGCGTAGTGGCATCATTATGGTGTTTGTGGCTTGAGTGCAGCAAGCGCCTGCAATATTTTCAGATGCTGCTGTGCCTGCTGTTGCTGTTGCTGTTTTTGCTGATGAAATATAAGCTCAATAATAGTATTTTGGTTTTCTTGGAGTGACTGTATTGCCTTCATGATGCCTTCTAAATTAGTGCCGCTCAAGGCATTTTGCTGGGAATCATCCTTACGACTTTGTCTTTCGTTGAGTGTCCGCTGTTATTCGAGGTCCTCATGATATTTGGCTTCTCTAGTTACATCAGCATAGGAAAGGTTCGACGTGCCAGGCCTACCAGGAATTGCCACTCTTACTTCAATCCTTGAATTCAATTTTTCAACAATTGATCTCCTGCCATCAATGCCACGCTTTGGCCGTGTGCTCTCCCTAAACGCCTTATACTAGGCGCAACCAGAGTAGTCTGCTGGGTGCTGTTGACCACAATTATAATATGTACATGGCTTACAACGTGGTCTGAAGCAACTACTACCAGGATGTTCACCACAACATTTAACGCAAACGAAAGTTTTCCGACAAAATTTCGCATGTTGCACAATTTTGTAATGTGCAGCACCTCACTGTTATTGGATGCTGTGGCTATATTTAAAAAGAACATATTAGCTGGCATCATACAAAAACTACCATGTTCTCTACGCTTAGGTGAATATACACCGATTACTCTATGTCCCAACTTGGCCATATCATCTTTAATTCTGGTCTGTATT
>JBAMBS010002668.1:0-54223 GCA_037044455.1 Zygothrica quintamaculata | reverse complement strand
CCGTCTGTAAGAACGTCTGTTTCTCAGAGACAATAAGAGCTAGAGTAACCAAATTTTAAACCTGGATTTTTTATTTTCGTACGCTATACAAATTTGTTTTTGATTTTTCAATTTCCTCCCCTGACCCCCGCAAATCGAAAAAAACCATAAATAAGCACAATTTTCAACCGACCAAATTAATTTTTGGCACACATCATAATTAGACCATTCTTGATCGATGTTGTGAATCTGGGTAAGACTGGTCTAAAGTCTCGGAAGTTATACATCATCAAAAGTGGCGTTATGGGGCCCCGGGGGGGGTATAGTAGCGCCCGCAAAATAAGAGCTTGACATGGGTCTCGAAACGTAGATTTCGATATGTGCCGGCGCGGTACCAGTGGGAGGCAATATTTGCCAACCTTCAAATTCTCCTCCCTGACCACCGCAATGTGAAGCAAGTAGAGCTTGTAGTCGAGTGTACCCGACTACGAGAGCCCCTTTGCCTACATATACAGCCATACACACATACTCATACATACACACAGTTCTGCACGTACTTGGCCATTGCGCGCGCCTTTTAGCCCCCCACGCTCTATAGCGCGGTACTTATTGTTGTATAACTTCCGTGTTTTTCGTTCAATTTTAACGAAACTCACAACGTAGATGAAGAATGGTCTACTTAATATGTGTGCGAAAAAGAAATCTTATCGGCTAAAAATTGTACCTTATAATCGTTTTTTTCGATTTGCGGGGGTCAGGGGAGGAAATTTAAAAATCAAAAACAAACTCGTATAGCGTACGAACATAACAAATCTACGTTCCAAATTTTGTTGCTGTAGCTCTTATTTTGCGCGCGCTACTATACCCCCCCGGGGCCCATAACGCCACTTTTGTTGATGTATAACTTCCGAGATTTTTGACCAATCTTACCCAGATTCACAACATCGATCAAGAATGGTCTAATTATGATGTGTGCCAAAAATAAATTTGATCGGTTGAAAATTGTGCTTAATAATCGTTTTTTTCGATTTGCGGGGGTCAGGGGAGGAAATTCAAAAATCAAAAACAAACTCGTATAGCGTACGAACATAACGAATCTAGATGCCAAATTTCGTTGCTGTAGCTCTTATTTTGCGCGCGCTACTATACCCCCCCCGGGGCCCATAACACCACTTTTGATGATCTATAACTTCCGAGATTTTTGATCAATCTTACCCAGATTCACAACATCGATCAAGAATGGTCTAATTATGATGTGTGCCAAAAATAAATTTGATCGGTTGAAAATTGTGCTTAATAATCGTTTTTTTCGATTTGCGGGGGTCAGGGGAGGAAATTCAAAAATCAAAAACAAACTCGTATAGCGTACGAACATAACAAATCTAGGTTCCAAATTTCGTTGCTGTAGCTCTTATTTTGCGCGCGCTACTATACCCCCCCGGGGCCCATAACGCCACTTTTGCTGATCTATAACTTCCGAGATTTTTGATCAATCTTACCCAGATTCACAACATCGATCAAGAATGGTCTAATTATGATGTGTGCCAAAAATAAATTTGATCGGTTGAAAATTGTGCTTAATAATCGTTTTTTTCGATTTGCGGGGGTCAGGGGAGGAAATTCAAAAATCAAAAACAAACTCGTATAGCGTACGAACATAACGAATCTAGATGCCAAATTTCGTTGCTGTAGCTCTTATTTTGCGCGCGCTACTATACCCCCCCGGGGCCCATAACGCCACTTTTGATGATCTATAACTTCCGAGATTTTTGATCAATCTTACCCAGATTCACAACATCGATCAAGAATGGTCTAATTATGATGTGTGCCAAAAATAAATTTGATCGGTTGAAAATTGTGCTTAATAATCGTTTTTTTCGATTTGCGGGGGTCAGGGGAGGAAATTCAAAAATCTAAAACAAACTCGTATAGCGTACAAACATAAGCGAATCTAGATGCCAAATTTCGTTGCTGTAGCTCTTATTTTGCGCGCGCTACTATACCCCCCCCGGGCCACATAACACCACTTTTGATGATCTATAACTTCCGAGATTTTTGATCAATCTTACCCAGATTCACAATATCGATCAAGAATGGTCTAGTTATGTTGTGTGCCAAAAATAAATTTGATCGATTGAAAATTGTGCTAAATAATCGTTTTTTTCCATTTGCGGGGGTCAGGGGAGGAAATTTAAAAATCTAAAACAAACTCGTATAGCGTACAAACATAACAAATCTAGATGCCAAATTTCGTTGCTGTAGCTCTTATTTTGCGCGCGCTACTATACCCCCCCGGGGCCACATAACGCCACTTTTGATGATCTATAACTTCCGAGATTTTTGAGCAATCTTACCCAGATTTACAACATCGATCAAGAATGGTCTAATTATGATGTGTGCCAAAAATAAATTTGATCGGTTGAAAATTGTGCTTAATAATCGATTTTTTCGAATTGCGGTGGTCAGGGGAGGAAATTGAAAATTCTAAAACAAACTCGTATAGCGTACAAACATAACAAATCTACGTTCCAAATTTCGTTGCTCTAGCTCTTATAGTCTCTGAGAAACAGGCGTTCATACGGAAGGACGGACGGACGACGGACAGACGGACAGACAGACGGCCATGGGCTAGATCGAACTCAGTCTTGTCGTCCTGATTCAAGAATATATATACTTTATGGGGTCTCCGATGATTATTTCTATGTGTTACATACTTTTGGATTTTGCACATTTCCAATAGCTCCGCTTTGCTCTTTTTTTACAAAAAAGGCAAAGGGGCTAAAAAAAACAATTTCAACGAAGATAATCTGTTGCTCGTCGAAGTCGCGCCTACTTTGGCAACCCCGAAGTCATGCATCATCAAATGCGGCGTCATTGGGCACGGGGAGTATAGTAGTGCGCGCAAAGTAACAACTTTTCTTTTTTGCACTCGCACTAATGAAGGACATTCCTGATCTGCATGTGTAGATTTCGTTAAGATATGAACAGTAGGACACGGAAGTTACACAGCCTTAAAGACACTCGCAGCTATAGAGACGCGGGCGGCTAGACAGCAGCCAAGTGGCTAAGTACGCGCAGAGACTGTGTCTATATGTAGAGGTACGAGCTCTAAAAAAAGGCAGAGTGCACTATGCGAGCACTTGTTTTTATTTTGTACATTAGAGCATCTAGCAAGACTATGTCAGACGCTTGAGCTACGTCAAGAAAGATCGCTAAGCAATATTCTCGATGTTCAAAAGCCGTGCGAATAGTTGACATTTTTTGATTGACTTGCTTGATGGTTCCGTGCTATTCACAAATTGGTGTTTTGGAATTTTGCTGTGGCTGTACAGGTATGGCATAATGTACCCCAGTAGGCATTTTGGAAAAGTTTCGGTGCGGGAACCACGCTTAGGTATCATGATTATGATAGTTTTTTTCCATCTGCCTGGAAAGTAGCCAAGTTTGGTTATCGCATTAAATAACAAGCAGATGGTGTGAATTGGACGCGTCCTGGTGACTTCTTGGGTTGCAGTTGTTTTTTTATTATTTTAGTTATAACGTGTGGACTAAACAAAATTGAAGAAAGCGTCCTCTGGTTGTCATCTGGTAGATGCGGTAGTGAAAATGCATTCGTTGCAGGGTTTGGTTGGAATACATTTTCGAGGTGCGTGGGAAATACAGATGCTCTGTCTTTATCGCTGCATTCCCACTCGCCTGCAGAGTATGTTATTGGCTTAATAGCTTGTACCGGTGGGTGTACTGATGAGTGAGCTTTCCATAATAAGTATTTGGTGCCCTGGCAGTGCGTTTGAAAATTCGGCAGTTGCATTGCGTGCTGCCGTAACGAGAACAGTCTCTATATGGTGAATAACATGGTCCACGTCGTCTGTGCCGTAAATCCTTGGATTGAGCGTGATGTGTGAGCAAACGTAATTTTTAAATTTAATACAGTTAGTTCTACAAGATGTCAATGTTTGCGGTTGGTCCACAATCTCAACCTCAGTCCGATGGGAAAGGTTTTACAGGACAGGTGACTGGTGCGATGACAGATCTGTAAGGGATCGTGCTGATATCGGACAGCGAAGAATGTTTTTGTTATTGCGAAGTCGATCAAATCCGTCAATTTTTTTGGGTCTGTTGTCCAGTATGTATATCGACCCGGGGAACCAAAGTCTAGTTTGTTACTGCCATTTTTGATTGCGTTATATAGCCGGGATCCCCAGGATGTGTGCTTGGCATGTAATAACCTGCTGCTATGAAACGTTCGTCCAGCATGTTTAAAAAGTGAATAAATTCATCTTCGGATATTGTGTATCGAAGCGGGCAGTACACTGCTGCTAGAGTTAGATTGCATTTGGATTCGTGTATGTCAACATATGTTGCTTGCAGGTAATCTGTGGCAAACTCATCGCAAAAGGCCTGTTTTATACGATTTCTAATTAGAATTCCAGTACCACCGTGTGGTTTCCCGTCTGGCTGATTTGTGCATAGAAGGTGTAGCCCTATATGTGATAATTGTACTTATTTGTAAGGTGTCTTTCAGCAAGTACCATAACGTCAATATGCTCATTATTAAGAAATTGAGTAATTTCAAATTTGTATCGTGTAACGCCATTGGCGTTCTACACGACCATTGTAAGCGGAGGCATTATTTTAGCTGCAGGGATGCAAGCATGTGCATCAAACGATTTTGATTGCGCATGAGGTCTTGTATAGTAGAGCGCATAAATGTCATGAATTCTTTCATGTTTTGGTGCAGATCCATTAACAGAGCTTGGGGAACGATCTGTTATTGCAGAGATTTCCAGACTTGATGTAAGTTTCGTTGCAAATGTGACGTTTCATTAAGTTTGGATCGTGCATTTGTATCAGCAAATGTTACATTCCTATTAGATTGAGGGGCATAGAAGTAATCCATATACTTTTTAGCCCCTTTGCCTTTTTGTACAAAAGACGCAATGCGGAGCTAATGGATTTGTGCAAAATCGAAAAGTATGTAACACATAGAAATAATCATCGGAGATCCCATAAAGTATATATATTCTTGATCAGGACGACAAGACGAGTCGATCTAGCCATGTCCGTCTGTCTGTCTGTCCATCCGTATGAACGCCTTTTTCTCAGAGACTATAAGAGCTAGAGTAACCAAATTTGAAATCTAGATTCGTTGTTTTCTTACACTAGACCAGTTTGTTTTTGACTTTTGAATTTCCTCCTCTGACCCCCGCAATTAAAAAAAAAAACGATTATTAAGCACAATTTTTAACCGATTGAATTTCTTTTTGGCAAACATCATAATAAGATTATTCTTAACCTATTTTGTAAATCTGGGTAAGAGTAATCAAAATACGCGGAAGTTATACCAAATTTAAAAGTGGTGTTATGTGGCCCGGGGGGTATAGTAGTGCGCGCAAAATTAGAGCTAGAGCATTGATATTCGGAATCCAGATTCGTTATGTTCGTACGCTATACGAGTTTTTTCAGATTTTCGAATTTTCTCCCCTGACCCACGCAATTTGAAAAAATCAATTATAAGGCACAATTTTTAACCGATCAAATTTATTTTGCGCACACATAATTTAATTATTAAGTAGACCATTTCAAATTTACGTTGTGAATTTCGTTAAAATTGAACATTAAACATGGAAGTTATAGAACATTAAGTATCGCGCTATTGAGCGAGGGGGTGTAAAAAGCGCGCGCAATGTCCAAGTAGGTGCAGAACTGTGTGTATAAATGAGTATGTGTGTGTAGGGCTGCATATGTAAGAAACGGGGCTCTCGTAGTCGGGTACACTCGACTACAGATTTCTTATTTGTTTTCTTTGATACCGAAAACAAATATTGTCGAATATTAGTATACAGTAAAGAATTTACTATATTAAAACTCTTTAAAATAAAAATCATTATAGCATTATCATGCCAACTGACAAAATTAATTTCATATTTTTTTTATTTTTCCGTTCAAATTTTTTTTTTTTAAATACAACTTACTTTTAATTAAAGTTAAATAATGTTTAATATGATTATGTGTGTCATTGTTATATCAATTTATATCAATGGAACAAGTTTTTATATTTAGATTTTATAACTATTTATTGCGAAAAGTGAGAACGTGTCTATATATAATGTATTAAGTTTGAATGGTGTTCGACCAAGTGCCAGTGCTCGGAATAATACTTTTTTTTTTTTTTTTTTTTTTTCATATTATTGTTAAGGAATAATAATAACAGTTTATAAATTATTGTAAATTAATTCTTATGCCATCTTAAATTTGTAGCTGAGATTTTATTCTTCAACAACGTCCCAAACCATGAGTGATGCGTCAGTTCCACCTACAGTAACAACCGTATTATCACCGTATAGAAAACGCAAACATGTCAAAATGCCAGAGTAAACTTTTATCTCGTGAAATTCTGCACGAGGTGAAATGCACGGATATCTGTCAGTGAATATATAAATTATATGAGTCAGTGTACGGAACTTATGCTCATTAACTCTCACCTAAACAACCGTAAATATCCCTCTGTATCACCAGATACAATCATATCGTGAGCAGCCGAACGACAGCAGGTGGCTATAATGGTGGTGGTGTTACTATAGTTACGATTGCTCCACTGGCCGGATATCAAATATCCCACAGTACAATTAGAGCTTAGCCACTTCACGTCTTTCATGGCAATGGGACTTCGTTCTGGAGATAAGGACTTTGCATCCCAGAACAGCAAGTCAAAATCAATAGTTACAGTCTGTATAAAGTTGCCATCCACACTCCAATCTAGTTGTGTTAGCGGCTGTGAGCCTCGTATTTTTTTAACTTTCTTATAAGAGAAACCGTCGGGCGAAACACGAAAGAGATAAATACTAAAAAATAAAAATTGTGTCTGCTCGTTAAAACTTAAATTTAAAACAATTAAAATGCTAGCAACATTACCTTGATTGAAAGATATACAGCTCAAAGGTGAATCACAAGCACGCAATGTCAGTATAATTGCTCCATTATCGTAGTTAATGACAAGCAAGTGTCCCTCACTACCGCCTGCAGATAATGCCATGCCAAATGAAATTCATAACCTGTTTGAATGGTCCAATGGAGTTTATTCTTGCGCCAACGTGCTTATCGTGACCTGCCGTGGCATAAATATCCTCATCGGGATGCGCGGACAAGCCCCAAAGCTGTCGTCCATGACCAAAAATTACTTGTGTGAATTGACGCTGTAACGCTGCTCTTAGGGTATCAAAACACCGCCTTGGCTGCCTCATGAACTGTTGAAAGTTCAATGCAGCTTCGCGACAAGACTCGCAACACCACATAAGACCAGATTTATTAGTAATCAGGTCTGTGAAACCAGCACACTTAATGTGTATGACACAAAACCAACAATCGATAACATCAGCTTTGATGCCAGAAAGGCATTTGCAAGTTTTTGCACTGCAGACAAACAGCAATTATAACACAAAAACAAAAATTAAGCAAACTAACGGAAGATAAGTTGTTTTTTTTATTTCCTTTGCCTTTTTGTAAAAAAGAAGCAAAGCGGAGCTATTGGAAATGTGCAAAATCGAAAAGTATGTAACACATAGAAATAATCATCGCAGACCCCATAAAGTATATATATTCTTGATCAGGACGACACGACGAGTTGATCTAGCCATTTCCGACTGTCTGTCCGTCCATCTTTCCGTCCGTCCGTCCGACCGTCCGTCCGTATGAACGTCTGTTCTCAGAGACTATAAGAGATAGAGCAACCAAATTTTAAACATAGATTTTTTATTTTCGTACGCTATACAAGTTTGTTTTTGATTTTTAAGTTTCCTCCCCTGACCCCCGCAATTCGAAAAAATCGATTATTAAGGCACAATTTTCAACCGATTTAAATTTCTTTTTGGTACACATATTATAATAATTGTTCATCTTAGATTTCATTATGATTGTAAGATAAATACGGAAGGGATTGATCAAAAAATCTGTCTGTCCGAACGTTCGTACATCCATCCGTATAAAGTGGCTGTTATGTCGGAAACTATAAGAGCTAGAGCAACGAAATTTGGAACTATAGATTTGTTATGTTCGTACGCTATACAAGTTTGTTATTAGATTTTTCAAATTTCCTCCCCTGACCCCAGCAATTCGAAAAAATCGATTATTCAGATCACAATTTTTAGCCGATCACATTTATTTTTTGCAAACGTAATAAATAGACTATTCCTGATCTAAATTGTGAATTTTGTTAAGATTGAAAAATAAACACGGAAGTTATACAACATTAAGTACCGCGCTATAGATCGCGGGGAACTAAAAGACGCGTGCAATGGCTAAGTACGTGCAGAGCTGTGTGTATGTATGAGTATGTGTGTGTACGGCTGTACATGTAGGCAAAGGGGCTCTCGTAGTCGGGTACACTCGACTACAGACTTGTTTTTTTAACAGAAACGCCCATTGGGGTGATAATCTTCTAAACATATGTGAGTACTTGCCAACAACATGCACGGTTCGCCATAAAACATTTTATGCGCATACGTATTGCGCATTGCCGCAATACCGCAAAGTATTACTTCGCGGGGAAAGGTTGCCCAGGCGCCCTCTACCGCACGTCGCTCTTTTTCGCATCGTCTCAGATCACTGTGGATGCTTGTTATGAGCTGGCTGATGCTCACACACTGCTCATTGCTCTCCGTCATGAATACTATCAGTCGCTCTACTGTTGGCAGATCTGGTACAATGCTCCGGGTATTCTATGCTCCTCGGACAGGTTGGGCAATCGGGGATATTCTCGTGCCTTAACCTGTGCAGACACTTCTTATAGCCGCCATGGCCTGTCAAGAAATGGGTTAGGTGGAAGTTGACTTTATCCAATCGTCGTCCTAGCCAGATATCCATACAGTGTATCAGCCAAAATTTTCATAGTTCTTTGGTCCCTGCTTCCTACCTCGTTTGCAATGTAGCCACAGAGTTTTGCCTCTCCTTCCTCCGAATAGTCTCTACTGGTATTGTGCTCCCGTTTTGAGTGCGAGCCCAGTATATTGCCTGCATTTCAGTTGCTAGTATGTCCACTGGGATCAAACCTGCAGGGATAAGTGCAGCGTTCTCGGAAACAGTTCTGAATCCGGAAATTAGTCGTACTGATGTCAACCTGAACGGCGTCATCAATTTCCTTACCAGGTTGTTGTATTTTGCTCTTGCTCATGCCCATATGGGTGCAGCATATAACAGTATTCCAGTAACTACGCTCGCCATAAGTAGACATCAACCGGCCTTCGGTCTTCCAATGTTTGGATGCATTCTTAAAAGAGCTCCCTGCATTTTCGACGCCTTTTTATTGACGTACTCCATGTGTGTGGATGGAAGCTTAGTCTGTTGTGTAGCATGATATTATACTTATTACTGCTTCGCCCACCTTAATGTTGATAAACTCCTTTCTTTTCCTGTCCGTTATGAGAAGAGCTTCCGTTTTGTGGCCTGCATTCCGTATATCCAGAGTCACAACAGCACAGTTGTCTTTGGAGTTCTTTCACTGCCACACACCATCAATTGCATTAGTGGCGATATTAACAACTGCAATAATGGCGTCTACTGTCGAACTACCCTTGCCAAATCCATACTGGGACTCAGATAGTGCTTTATTTTCTTCGATTACTGTCAACAAGCAAGCATAAGAGCTATATGGGGAATGCCATCTGGGGTGGGAGCTTTCTTATCGCCGAACTGATTGGCTGCTGCAATTACCTCTTTCCCGCAAACCAGTTGCCATGGTCAACGTCAGGGGTTGCCTCGTGTAGTTGAGTAGGCTGAGAGAATAGCGCGGTGACTGTAGTGCACAGCCTTAGTGGCTACCTTGTGGTCAGTGGCCTAGAGATCAAAATTTGCTTCCTCGCATATGCTTCTAAAACATTCAGCTTTGCTAGTCTTTATTGACTGCTTAAGCGCTCGCTTGGCAAGTCTAAAATCCGCAAGCCGCGTACCGAAGCTTGGGCGGCCTCGGGATCTTTGACATAGTCGCAGACACACTTTCCTGTGTTGTCTAATATTCTTCGTCCACCAGTAGCAGGGTGTTCCACGCATGCATGGATTACGACTAGGCATAGCTGCGTTGCACGCATCGACTAGCCTCGAAGATAGATTTTTTTCTATGTCCTCTGCTGCTCTTACCGGGTCTTTGAATATCTCGGTGTCGAAACAGTTGTCGTTCCATTTCATGCCGCTTTCGATTGGCCATTGGGCTCTACGCTTTTACCGATTTTGCCGATTACAAAAAAGATTGCTTTATGGTCGCTAGCCGTGAGCTTTTTGCTTACCTTCCAAGCAGTTTTCCTGCATAATGAGGTGCTTAGAAATGTGATATCAATAATATATCATCTTTCGGCATTCCACCGTTAACTCTTATCACTTACATAGCGAAACAAAAATAAATCGCACATAATCCGTTTCTCTCCCCCCCCCCACCCCCCTACATAACATGTCCCAAGGGCCTACCAATGCAGGGGACAGCCGCTTTAGCGTCAGCCCCAAAGCAAAAAAAAAGACACCACACAAAGTTTCTTGCTGAATATCCAGATCTCCCAGTGTCATCACAACAAAACCCAAGATTCCTAAGAATATCCGCGAAAAACAGTGCAAAAAAAATTACTGAACTATCGTGTTTCGCAGTAAACCGAGCCACCACATTGTATCAAAAGAAATCATCAGCACTTCTCCATTAATCGACGGTGATCTATTAATGTTAGTGAAAAATGCAGATGCGGCTGAATTATTTGCTAATACAACGTGCTTACCCGGATTATGCTATATAGTATGTAAGCTACATGAATCGCTAAATTTTGTGAAAGGAACAATCTGCGCTCCCTACCTCGCCAACATCCATAACTCGGAGATAGTTAACGAACTCAAATCCCAAAAACAATACTAAAACAACAAAACTCACACAATACGGTAAACTCTTCATCTACTTAGGCAACGGTTACCGCTACGAAAAAAAAACGACAAACAACAAAACTACACCAACTGCACAAGCAATACCTGCTGATAACGCTCACACCAACTCTTTATCTTCTCCCTCTTACCCCCTCACCCACCATTCTCATCCTACTGCAGTTAGCTCCGTCTCTCCTCTTCCTTCTTCTAGTCCCCCAAACCCCCCTCTTACCAGGGACTGCCCTGTGAAGTCTTATCTTTCACAAGCAGCCCAAATCACTCAAAACTCTTTGAGTAAAAAAACAGACTCAAACGACGATACCACTACTACCTAAATTAAATAAGATCATACGATCAAGACCTCTCAAGTACTTCTTCGGTTGAGTCGATGGAACTGACTGACTCAACATAGTCAGTTGCCTGCATCGACCTAGCCGCTATATAACAAACAAAATATATATAATTTTTCCAAAATGTATTTTTTTTAAATTTTTCAATGGAATATCAATGGAATATTAAATAACTTTAACGAACTCTCATTAATAATTAAAGAATACGCTCCAGATATTGTATGTTTGCAAGAAACTCACTTGCCCCATAATTCCAAAAGCTTTATCTGCCCCAAGGCATACACTGGATATTTCCACAAAAAATCCGAAATCACGGCAAAACGGGGTATCGGCATACTCATAAAACGCCATATTCCTCATTCCCACAAAATTCTTAACTCCAACATACTGTGCTCCTCAATACAGATCCTTTCTGAACCATCAGTCAACATTATAAATATGTATATCAATCCGTGTCAAGGTTTCCAAAGCAATGACATATCCGATGTTTTAAGAGAAGTTAATGGCCCACAAATTTTATTAGGTGATCTCAACTCTTGGAGTTCCTTATAGGGCTCCCCTAAGGCAAACTCCCGGGGGCCAGAAATTGGAAAGAATAATAGCGCAGCACAATTTAGTTGTGCTTAACAATGGGGAACCCACCCACTTATCCACCCATAATACCTTCAGCCATATAGATGCAAATGGTCCATATCAAAGCAATTACACTGCAGTGATCATTTCCCAATCCGCCTTAACATGTCTTTCGGAGTATGTCCTAACAAATCTCTACCCCCTCCCAAAATACAAAACCGATTGTGCAAATTGGGAACTTTTTGAGGAAGTTTGCCTGCAAAAATCCTCAAGCTGGGCCGCTGGCTGCCTTAACCACCAAGTCGCCCAATTAACCAAATGCATCCGTGTTGCCGCAAACTGCAGCATCCCCCAAACCAATAGCATAGGTCTCAAGGCAAGAGGTCCGTGGAGGAAAGGAACTCTTCAAAACTTAAGAAACGAAAAACAAAAACTGTTTCATGACTTTAAGCAGCGCATGTGCACCTCCAGTTTGTTAGGATACAAAAAAGCAAATGCAATCTTTAACAAGTAAGAAGTCTGTAGTCGAGTGTACCCGACTACGAGAGCCCCTTTGCCTACATATACAGCCATACACACACATACTCATACATACACACAGTTCTGCACGTACTTAGCCATTGCGCGCACCTTTTAGCCCCCACGCTCCATAGCGCGGTACTTAATGTTGTATAACTTCCGTGTTTATTGTTCAAATCTAACGAAATTCACAACGTAGATGGAGAATGGTCTACTTAATATGTGTGCGTAAAAGAAATTTGATCGGTTAAAAATTGTATCTGAAAACCGATTTTTTCAAATTGCGGGGGTCAGGGGGGGAAATTGAAAAATCCAAAACAAACTCGTATAGCGTACAAACATAACAAATATACATTCCAAATTTCGTTGCTCTAGCTCTTATTTTGCGCGCACTACTATACCCCCCCGGAGCCCAAAACACCACTTTTGCTGATCTATAACTTCCGAGATTTTTGATCAATCTTCACCAGATTCACAACATCGATCAAAAATGGTCTAATAATGATGTGTACCAAAAATAAATTTGATCGGTTGAAAATTGTGCTGAATAATCGTTTTTTTCGAATTGCGGTGGTCAGGGGGGGAAATTAAAAAATCCAAAACAAACTCGTATAGCGTACGAACATGGCAAATCTACGTTCCAAATTTCGTTGCTCTAGCTCTTATTTTGCGCGCACTACTATACCCCCCCGGGGCCCAAAACGCCACTTTTGCTGATCTATAACTTCCGAGATTTTTGATCAATCTTCACCAGATTTACAACATCGATCAAGAATGGTCTAAATATGATGTGTGCCAAATATAAATTTGCTCGGTTGAAAATTGTGCTTAATAATCGTTTTTTTCGATTTGCGGGGGTCAGGGGAGGAAATTGAAAAATCAAAAACAAACTTGTACAGCGTACGAACATAACGAATCTAGATTTCAAGTTTAGTTGCTCTAGCTCTTATAGTCTCTGAGAAACAGACGTTCATACGGACGGACGGACGGACGGACGGACGGACGGACGGACGGACGGACGGACGGACGGACGGACGGACGGACAGACAGACGGACAGGGCTAGATCAACTCGTCTTGTCGTCCTGATTCAGAATATATATACTTTATGGGGTCTCCGATGATTATTTCTATGTGTTACATACTTTTGGATTTTGCATATTTCCAATAGCTCCGCTTTGCTCTTTTTTTACAAAAAAGGCAAAGGGGCTAAAAAAGAAGTGTTATTGGCTAAAAAAGAGTCCCTAAAGAATTTCACATTTAGAATTTCCCCTCTATCCTCATCGAAAAGAATCTGATCCGACATTAAACAACTATCCGCGGTCCACTCCATTCCCATAAAATACAAAGTTCCGTCCGTCTGAATTTATTCCCCACACGAGATAGCGGATATGCTATGCTGTACGTGGTCTAGGTTATCTTCCGACAGTAACTTTTCTGACACCTACATACAACATAAACAGTTATCCCTCATCAACCCATACCAGCCGCGCTCAATATCGGCTCAAGCCAAAGAATTGGACTCCAATTTTATAATAGCCGAACTTGAGTCTGCCCTCCAGCGCGGAAGAGGCAAATGTCTAAGCGGGGATAGAATATCCTATCCAATGCTGCAACATCTACCAAATATTCTGAAAAAGCACCTCCTAGACATTTCAAACAATACGGTCAACAATGCCACTTTCCCCCACGCGTGGAGATCGGCAATAATAATTCCAATTCTCAAGCCAAATAAACCTGTACACCACACCACTAGCTATTGGCCAATCTCGCTTCTATCATGTCTCGGCAAAACAGTCGAGAAAATGACTGCACGCAGACTCCTGTGGTACATAACGCGGTTTAAGTTAATTTCCCACCACCAAGTGGCCTTCAAACCTAAGCAAGGCACATTAGACGCTCTTTTGCGCTTTTCACTTTTCGTGTCGGACTCCCTTTCCACAAGAAATCACGTCTCATTACTGGCGACGGATTTTGAAAGAGCTTTCAATCGCGTAGGGTTACATTCAGATTTAAAACAACTCGAGCTCTGGGGTATTGGTTCTAAGCTTTTTGGCATAATAAAAGCTTTTATGAGCAATCGCTCTTTGCGAGTTCGTGTAAAATATAGCACCTCGTTATCATACATTGTTTACAACGGCTTACCTTAAGGATCTCCTTTATCCGTAGTGCTCTTCATTATAGCTTTTGAAAAAATCAATAGCATATTGTCGATTCACAAAGAAATACATATATTAATTTACGCCGACGATGCTTTTTTTACACAAAATCAAAAAACCTTAACACTGTCAAACAAATCTTCCAACCTATCTTGCAACACCTAGACTCCTGGGGTGCTTTCTCAGGAGCCTCACTAGCTCTTAATAAATGCAAATCTATGCATATATGCCGCAAAAACGGGTGCATTTTTCCCCTCATCACCATCAATAACATTGATATTCAACAATTAAGAAATCTGTAGTCGAGTGTACCCGACTACGAGAGCCCCTTTGCATACATATATAGCTATACATACACATTCTCACACATACACACAGTTTTGCAAGTACTTAGCCATTGCGCGCGCCTTTTAGCCCTCCCGCTCTATATCACGTTACTTAATGTTGTATAACTTCCGTGTTTATTGTTCAATCTTAACGAAACTCGCAACGTAAATTAGAAACAATCTTTTTAATATGGGTGCCCAAACGAAATTTGATCGGTTGAAAATTGTGCCTTATAATCGATTTTTTTGAATTGCGGTAGTCAGGGGAGCAAATTTCAAAATCTAAAACATTCTCGTATATCGTACACACATAACAATTCTACGTTCAGAATTTCGTTGCTTTAGGTCTTATTTTGCGCGCGCTACTAGACCCCCCGGGCGTCATAACACTACTTTTATTGATGTATAACTTCCGAGTTTCTTGGTCAATCCCACCCAGATTTACAACATAGATAATAAATCGACTAATTATGATGTGTGCCAAAATGAAATTCAATCGGTTGAAAATTGTGCTTGATATTCGATTTTTTTAAATTGCGGGGGTCAGCGGAGGAAATTGAAAAATCAAAAACAAACTTGTACAGCGTACGAAAATCATAATAATCACGAACGGACAGACGGACAGGGCTAGATCGATTCAGCTAGTTGTCCTGATCAAGAATATATATACTTTATGGGGTCTCCGATGATTATATCTATGTGTTACATACTTTTAGATTTTGCACATTTCCAATAGTTCCGCTTTACTTCTTTTTTACAAAAGGCAAAGGGGCTAAACAGTTACATCCCAAAAAATCCAGGGAATAATTATTGATTCCAGACTTACTTTCAAAGAGCACTGCGTATATTTAAGAAAACAGCTTGAAAACCGTTCAACATTATAAAATTTCTTTTTTAGCTCCTTTGCCTTTTTGTAAAAAAAGAGCAAAGCGGAGCTATTGGAAATGTGCAAAATCCAAAAGTATGTAACACATAGAAATAATCATCGGAGACCCCATAAAGTATATATATTCTGAATCAGGACGACAAGACGAGTTCATCTAGCCCTGTCCGTCTGTCTGTCTGTCCATCTGTCCGTCTTTCCGTTTGACCGTCTGTCCGTCTGTATGAACGCCTGTTTCTTAGAGACTTTAAGAGCTAGAGCAACCAAACTTGAAATCTAGATTCGTTATGTTCGTAGGTTATACGAGTTTGTTTTTGATATTTGAAATTCCTCCCCTGACCCCCGCAAATCGAAAACAAGTAAGAAGTCTGTAGTCGAGTGTACCCGACTACGAGAGCCCATTTGCCTACATATACAGCCATACACACACATACTCATACATACACACAGTTCTGCACGTACTTAGCCATTGCGCGCGCCTTTAGCCCCCCACGCTCTATAGCGCGGTACTTATTGTTTTATAACTTCCGTGTTTTTCGTTAAATTTTAACGAAACTCACAACGTAGATGAAGAATGGTCTACTTAATATGTGTGCGAAAAAGAAATTTGATCGGTTGAAAATTGTATCTGAAAATCGTTTTTTTCGAATTGCAGGGGTCAGGGGGGGAAATTGAAAAATCTAAAACAAACTCGTATAGCGTACAAACATAACAAATATACATTCCAAATTTCGTTGCTCTAGCTCTTATTTTGCGCGCACTACATTACCCCCCCGGAGCCCATTACGCCACTTTTGCTGATCTATAACTTCCGAGATTTTTGATCAATCTTACTCAAATTTACAACATCGATCAAGAATGGTCTAATTATGATGTGTGCCAAAAATAAATTTGATCGGTGGAAAATTGTGCTTAATAATCGATTTTATCGAATTGCGGTGGTCGGGGGAGGATATTTAAAAATCAAAAACAAACTTGTACAGCGTACGAACATAACAAATCTAGATTTCAAGTTTGGTTGCTCTAGCTCTTATAGTCTCTGAGAAACAGGCGTTCATACGGACGGACGGACGGACGGACGGACGGACGGACGGACGGACGGACGGACGGATGGACGGACGGACGGACGGACGGACAGACAGACGGACAGGGCTAGATGAACTCGTCTTGTCGTCCTGATTCAGAATATATATACTTTATGGGGTCTCCGATGATTATTTCTATGTGTTACATACTTTTGGATTTTGCATATTTCCAATAGCTCCGCTTTGCTCTTTTTTTACAAAAAAGGCAAAGGGGCTAAAAACGATTATTAAGCACAATTTTCAACCGATCAAATTTATTTTTGGCACACATCATAATTAGACCATTCTTGATCGATGTTGTGAATCTGGGTAAGATTGATCAAAAATCTCGGAAGTTATAGATCAGCAAAAGTGGCGTTATGGGCCCCGGGGGGGTATAGTCGTGCGCGCAAAATAAGAGCTAGAGCAACGAAATTTGGAACGTAGATTTGTTATGTTCGTACGCTATACGAGTTTGTTTTTGATTTTTAAATTTCCTCCCCTGACCCCCGCAAATCGAAAAAAACGATTATAAGGTACAATTTTTAACCGATAAATTTCTTTTACGCACACATATTAAGTAGACCATTCTTCATCTACGTTGTGAGTTTCGTTAAAATTGAACGAAAAACACGGAAGTTATACAACAATAAGTACCGCGCTATAGAGCGTGGGGGCTAAAAGGCGCGCGCAATGGCCAAGTACGTGCAGAACTGTGTGTATGTATGAGTATGTGTGTGTATGGCTGTATATGTAGGCAAAGGGGCTCTCGTAGTCGGGTACACTCGACTACAACTTTCTTACTTGTTAGCCCCTTTGCCTTTTTGTAAAAAAAGAGCAAAGCGGAGCTATTGGAAATGTGCAAAATCCAAAAGAATGTATGCTTCTCAGAGACTATAAGAGCTAGAGCAACCAAATTTGAAATCTAGATTCGTTATGTTCGTACGCTGTACAAGTTTGTTTTTGATTTTTCAATTTCCTCCCCTGACCCCGCAATTCGAAAAAAACCGATTATTAAGCACAATTTTCAACCGATCAAATTTATTTTTGGCACACATCATAATAAGACCATTCTTGATCGATGTTGTGAATCTGGGTAAGATTGATCAAAAATCTCGGAAGTTATAGATCAGCAAAAGTGGCATTTTGGGCCCCGGGGGGGGTAATGTAGTGCGCGCAAAATAAGAGCTAGAGCAACGAAATTTGGAACGTAGATTTGTTATGTTCGTACGCTATACGAGTTTGTTTTGGATTTTTCAATTTCCTCCCCTGACCACCGCAATTCGAAAAAAACGATTATTAAGCACAATTTTCAACCGATCAAATTTATTTTTGCGCACACATCATTATTAGATCATTCTTGATCGCTGTTGTGAATCTGGGTAAGATTGATCAAAAATCTCGGAAGTTATAGATCAGCAAAAGTGGCGTTTTGGGCCCCGGGGGGGCTATGTAGTGCGCGCAAAATAAGAGCTAGAGCAACGAAATTTGGAACGTAGATTTGTTATGTTCGTACGCTATACGAGTTTGTTTTGGATTTTTCAATTTCCTCCCCTGACCACCGCAATTCGAAAAAAACCGATTATTAAGCACAATTTTCAACCGATCAAATTTATTTTTGGCACACATCATAATTAGACCATTCTTGATCGATGTTGTGAATCTGGGTAAGATTGCTCAAAAATCTCGGAAGTTATAGATCAGCAAATGTGGATTTTGGGCCCCGGGGGGGTTATGTAGTGCGCGCAAAATAAGAGCTAGAGCAACGAAATTTGGAACGTAGATTTGTTATGTTCGTACGCTATACGAGTTTGTTTTAGATTTTTCAATTTCCTCCCCTGACCCCCGCAAATCCAAAAAACGATTATAAAGCACAATTTTCAACCGATCAAATTTATTTTTGGCACACATCATAATTAGACCATTCTTGATCGATGTTGTGATATCTGGGTAAGATTGATCAAAAATCTCGGAAGTGTATAGATCAGCAAAAGTGGTGTTGGGCCCCGGGGGGGTTATGTAGTGCGCGCAAAATAAGAGCTAGAGCAACGAAATTTGGAACGTAGATTTGTTATGTTCGTACGCTATACAAGTTTGTTTTTGATTTTTAAATTTCCTCCCCTGACCACCGCAAATCGAAAAAAACGATTATAAGGTACAATTTTTAACCGATAAGATGTTTTTTCTTACACATATTAGGTAGACCATTCTTTATCTACGTTGTGAGTTTCGTTAAAATTGAACGAAAAACACGGAAGTTATACAACAATAAGTACCGCGCTATAGAGCGTGGGGTGCTAAAAGGCGCGCGCAATGGCCAAGTACGTGCAGAACTGTGTGTATGTATGAGTATGTGTGTGTATGGCTGCATATGTAGGCAAAGGGGCTCTCGTAGTCGGGTACACTCGACTACAGACTTCTTACTTGTTTTTTTTTTTAACTTGTCTTTATTTCTTGAATCTTCTCTTTTGACTCTAACAGAAAGTAGTACAAATTTTAAATTCTATATTATGTACCTGTTACGTCTGTAACTAGGATGTAGTGTGTGGGCCCCTAAATAATGTTCGCTGGGTTGGCAAGTCATTACAACGAAGGCGGGACTGGTCAATAAATCTCTCGCGATGTGTTTTGGATGTGTGCGGAGCTTGTTTTGAAATCTAGCTCTAAATTGGGCTATAAGGTCTCTGACCGGTGGAATGTTGAGATCCTTGTTGATGTGCTCGTTCCGAACGTACCACGGTACCCCGGTGATAGTTCAATGGATCTTGGATTGTTCAGTTTGCATGATGTCAATGTTACTGTGACAGGCAGCCCCCCACAGCTCAGAGCCATAAGTCCATATTGGCTTTAAAACTGTATTATACAGTAAGACCTTGTAGTCGTGGCTAAGGGGAGAGTGAGACCTGATGAGCCAGTGGAGACTGTTGGCCCTCAGATTTAGAGATGTTCTTTTTTTTCTATGTGTCTGCGCCAGGTAAGCCGTCTGTCGAGGTGTACACCGAGATAAGTAACCTCCGATGATTTAGGGATTATTATACCGTTAAGTGAGGGCGAAGGACAGTCTTGCCTGTTGACAGAGAAAGTAACATGCTTACTTTTCTGCTCATTGACTTTTATGCGCCAATCAGGCAGCCAACTCTCAATGTCAGCCAGGTAGGATGTTAGTTGATCTGTTGCTCGTAAAGGGCATTTGGAGCAATTGATGATCGCGGTGTCGTCGGCGAATGTAGATAGCACCAAATTTCTGTTTGTTGGAATGTCAGCTGTGTACAGTAAGTACAGTATAGGCCCACGTACACTGCCTTGAGGAACTCCAGCTTTAATGGTATGGACTTCTGACATAGCCAAGTTGCATCGCACAGAGAAAGTTATAATGTAGAGGTACGACTCTAAAAGGTTGTGAGTGCACTTTGGGAGCGTTGTTTTAATTTTGTAAATTATATCCATCTAGCCAGACTCTGTCGAAGGCTCGAGCTACGTCCAGAAAGATCGCTGAGCAATATTCTCAGTGTTCGAATGCCGTGCGTATAGTTGATGTTATACGATTGACTAGCCCGATGGTGCCGTGTCTTTCACGAAAACCAAATTGGTGAGATGGTATTTTGCTGTGGCTATGCAGTTAGGGCATTATGTACCCCTGATGCATTTTGCAAAAAGTTTCGATAAGCACGATAGAAGGCTAATAGGTCTATATGATGCAGAAACCGAGGGATCCTTTCCAGCTTAGGTATCATGATTATGATAGATTTTTTCCATCTGTCTGGAAAGTAGCCAAGTTTGGTTATCGCATTAAATAGCAGGCAGATTGTGTGGACTGCGCATTGAGGGAGCTCAATGATTATTTTTTGGTTAATTTGGTCGTGTCCTGGTGACTTCTTGGGTTGCAGTTGCTCTCTTATTATTTTCGCTATGACGTGCGGACTAAACAAGATTGAAGAATGCGTCCTCTGGTTGTAATCTGGTAGATCTGGTAGTACAAATGCATTCGTTGCAGGGACTGGTTGAAATGCATTTTGTAGGTGCGTGGCAAATACAGAGCTCTATCTTTGACGCTGCGTGCCCGTTCGCCTGCAGAGTTTCTTATTGGCTTAATAGCTTCTACCGGTGGGTGTAGTGTTGGGTGAGCTTTCCATAGTGGGTATTTAGTGCTAGACGGACATAGTTTCTCTATGTAGCGGCATTGGCTGCAGTACTCTTCTTGTTTTAATGCCTTGGATAATCTTCGAGAGGCTTCTCTAAGGATTTCTTTAGCGGATTGCGATCTATGGACTTGTCATTCTCGCTCAAGGTGTCGTTTTTCATTAAGTAGCTGCTCTATCTGTGCGTTCGACCTTTTCTGCCTAGGCGGTGCGTTTGTGGTCTTGGGAGTTGCATTGCGTGCTGCCGTGACGAAAACAGTCTCTAGATGGGGGATGACTTGGTCTACGTCGTCTGTACTGTGGAGCCTTGTGTGGACTAACATATTTTTTAAATTTAATCCAGTTAGCTCTACTGGATGTCAGTGTTTGCGGTTGGTCCTCAATCGTTCGACCTTTTCTGCCTAAGCTGTGCGTTTGGGGTCTTGGGAGTTGCATTGCGTGCTGCCGTGACGAAAACAGTCTCTAGATGGTGGATGACTTGGTCTACGTCGTCTGTACTGTGGAGCCTTGTGTGGACTAACATATTTTTTAAATTTAATCCAGTTAGCTCTACTGGATGTCAGTGTTTGCGGTTGGTCCTCAATCGTTTGACCTTTTCTACCTAGGCTGTGTGTTTGGGGTCTTGGGAGTTGCATTGCGTGCTGCCGTGACGAAAACAGTCTCTAGATGGTGGATGACTTGGTCTACGTCGTCTCTACTGTCGAGCCTTAGATTAAGCGCGATGTGTGAACTAACATATTTTTTAAATTTAATCCAGTTAGTTCTACTGGATGTCAGTGTTTGCGGTTGGTCCTCAATCTCAGTGCGTTGGGAAAGATTTAACAGAACAGGTGAGTGGTCCGATGATAAATCTATAAGAGATTGTGTTGATATCTGATACCGAAGAATATTTTTTGTTATTGCGAAATCGATCAAGTCGGCTAATTGTTTCGGGTCTGTTGGCCAGTATGTAGGTCGAATCGGGGAAGCAAAATCTAGTTTGTTTCTTGCTTTTGTGATTGCGTTATACAGCTGTTTACCTTTAGGGGTCACGAGCCGAGATCCCCAGTGTGTGTGTTTGGCGTTGTAGTCACCTGCTGCTATGAAACGTTCGCCCAGAGTGTTGAAAATTCATGAATTCGTCCTCAGAAATTGTATATCGAGGCTGCCAGTACACCGCGGCTAGAGTTACATTGCAGTTAGGCGCAAGTATGTCGACAGATGTTGCTTGCAGGTAAACTGTGTCAAAGTCTGCGCGAAAGGCGTGGTTTATGCGATTTTTAATTAGGATTTTAGTACCACAAGTGCTTTCCCGTCTGGGTGGTTTGTGCCGTAGAAGGTGTAGCCGTGTATTTGGAAATTGTACTTGCTTTTGAGGTGTGTTTCACCAAGTAACATTACGTCGATATGGTCGTTGTGAAGAAATTGAGTAATTTTTAGTTTGTGCCGTGTTACGCCATTGGCGTTCCACAGGACAATTCTAAGCGGAGCCATTATTTTAATTGTTGAGATGCAAGTATTTGCATCAAAAGATTTTGATTGCGCATGAGGTCTTGCATAGTCGTGCGCATAAATGTCATGAATTCTATCATGTTTTTGTGCAGGTCTATTAACAGAGTTTCGATGCTGTTTTGTAGAGGAGCTGTTTGTTGCTGAGCTTGTTTTTAGCCCCTTTGCCTTTTTGTAAAAAAAGAGCAAAGCGGAGCTATTGGAAATGTGCAAAATCCAAAAGTATGTAACACATAGAAATAATCATCGCAGACCCCATAAAGTATATTTATTCTGAATCAGGACGACAAGACGAGTTCATCTAGCCCTGACTGTCTGTCCGTCTGTCCGTCTGACCGTCTGTCCGTCTGTATGAACGCCTGTTTCTCAGAGACTATAAGAGCTAGAGCAACCAAACTTGAAATCTAGATTCGTTATGTTCGTAGGTTATACGAGTTTGTTTTTGACTTTTGAATTTCCTCCCCTGATTACCGCAAATCGAAAAAAACGATTATAAAGCACAATTTTCAACCGATCAAATTTATTTTTGGCACACATCATAATTAGACCATTCTTGATCGATTTTGTGAATCTGGGTAAGATTGATCAAAAATCTCGGAAGTTATAGATCATCAAAATTGGCGTTTTGGGCCCCGGGGGGGTATAGTAGCGCGCGCAAAATAAGAGCTAGAGCAACAAAATTTGGAACGTAGATTTGTTATGTTCGTACGCTATACGAGATTGTTTTAGGATTTTCAACTTCCTCCCCTGACCCCCGCAAATCGAAAAAAACGATTAGTAAGCACAATTTTCAACCGATCAAATTTATTTTTGGCACACATCATAATTAGACCATTCTTGTTTGATGTTGTGAATCTGGGTAAGATTGATCTAAAATCTCGGAAGTTATAGATCATCAAAAGTGGCGTTATGGGCCCCGGGGGGGTATAGTAGCGCGCGCAAAATAAGAGCTAGAGCAACGAAATTTGGCATCTAGATTCGTTATGTTCGTACACTATACGAGTTTGTTTTTGATTTTTGAATTTCTTCCCCTGACTCCCGCAAATCGAAAAAAACGATTTTTAAGCATAATTTTCAACCGATCAAATTTATTTTTGGTCCACATCATAATTAGACCGCTCTTGATCGATGTTGTAAGTCTGGGTAAGATTGATCAAAAATCTCGGAAGTTATAGATCATCAAAGGTGGCGTTATGGGCCCCGGGGGGGTATAGTAGTGCGCGCAAAATAAGAGCTAGAGCAACGAAATTTGGAACGTAGATTTGTTATGTTCGTACGCTATACAAGTTTGTTTTTGATTTTTAAATTTCCTCTCCTGACCCCCGCAAATCGAAAAAAACGAATAATAGGTACATTTTTTAACCGATAAGATTTTTTTTTCGCACACATATTAAGTAGACCATTCTTCATCTACGTTGTGAGTTTCGTTAAAATTGAACAAAAAACACGGAAGTTATACAACAATAAGTACCGCGCTATAGAGCGTGGGGGGCTAAAAGGCGCGCGCAATGGCTAAGTACGTGCAGAACTGTGTGTATGTATGAGTATGTGTGTGTATGGCTGTATATGTAGGCAAAGGGGCCCTCGTAGTCGGGTACACTGGAGCTGGAGATGGTGGTCGAGCAATATTTGCGGGGGTATACAGGTTTGATTTAAGTGCATTTGCAAATGAGAAGTTTTCATTTACTTTCGATCGATAAAATGTATCTGCTAAATATACGTTCCTATTGGATTGGGGGGGCATAGAAGTATTCCATTCACTTGTTAGTGGTGCTGAAGACATTCGTTGATTAAGGCGGCATTTTAGTTCTTTATACACCGGGCATCCTCGGTAGTTTGCTGTATGGTTACCTCCACAGTTACCACACTTCTTAGTGCTGGAGTCATCCCTATTAAGTGGGCAGCTTACAGAATCGTGGAGTTCGCCACATGATCTGCATACGGGGCGAAGCGTGCAGTACGACCTTGTATGGCCGTACTCCTGACAATTAACGCACTGCACTGGTCCTTTCCTCTTGTGGTCCTTCCGTAATTCTGCGGTGCAGTAGAAGTTGGATTTTGTAAATTGGGTGCACATCGTTCTTCTTAAGTGCGTGTGAATCCGGTTTGAGTTCGACTCTGAACATTGGCTGCGGTTTTTTTTCGTTATTTAGAATGTTGAATACCGACTTTGTGTTGAAGCCCTGTTTCTTCAACGCTTCTGTTATATCAGAAGGGCTTACATCTGGCTCAATACCTTTTAGAACCACTTGCAGGCCTTTGCTACTTTTGAGTTGATAAGTATAGAAGTTGCAATTGTTTTATCAGTGAGGAATTTGGTCAGCTTTCTGAAGTAATCCTCCGTTTTGATTTGGACTTTAATCTCTTGGATATTGCCTTTAAATAGGGGAATAACGTGGAAGTTATCTTTTCCAATCAGCTCAACTATTTTGTTGACAAGAGCATTAGAGATCTTTTCTCTGATGAAAATTGGTGGAGGCTTAGGTTTTTTAGTGGCATGGATGGTAGACGCAGGTTTATCTGTATTTTCTGCGAGGATGGCAAATCTGTTACTATCAGTTGTTGTGTGACTTAGGTTTTTACAACTAATTTTGGATTGGTTCCCTTTTTGGGTGTCACTTAGTTCGGTGTTTTGCGCGGGTTGAGTGGAAACATACAAAAAGTAAGCGTTGTAACGCTGCTTAGAGAGACGGCGTTCGTCTTCTTCACGTAGACGTATGGCCCAAACATTGTTTTGGCTCATTGTTTTATGCGTTGTCAGCGTTATCACCGCTTCAGCACACAAGAAATAATTGTTTTTTTTTTTTTCTTTATTTCTTCCGGTAAAGAAAAACACGTCTGCACTCGCCGACGTGTGAATTGGTTTTTCGGTTTTTCGGTTGTCGACGATAGTAACAAACTAGTCATCGGGGGATCTTTCCCTAGTTACTGCTCCATATTTACGGCAAAAGCTTTCGCAATCTTGAAAGCCTGTCAGATTGCGGTCAAAAAACCTGGATCTCATGTCATCTGCACCGACAGCTTATCGGTTATCTGGGCTATCCAAAACCCAGATCATTTGGTCCCTACAATCGCTGATATTCGAAGACTTACAACTGACCATTTCAAAAAATAACTGTTTTCTGGGTGCCAAGTTACCAACGAACCCGCTGACAACGCTGCAAACGACGTTAGAAAATCTACAACACTACTTTTCACTGCCCACAAACAACAAGGACTTGCACAGGCTTGTCAGGCACCACATTTGGGAGGAGAAAATAGCTGTTTGGATAGCCACCCCAAACCACTACCGCAGAAAAAATGCCAACTGCTCAAAATTGTTATTCCTTTCATAGGTGGATAAACGTGATTGCTCTTCTTTCATCCACCTACGCATTGGACACACCCAGCAAACCCACGAACATTTACTCTATGGTGATCCAAAACGTACCTGTTCGTTCTGTAGGGACAATTTAAACGCAGATCACCTACTCGACACATGTAGATGTTTGGACAGAGTCAGGCAGTCTGTCTTTGGAGTCTTACTGCCGTCCTCCCTACTTAGCGACCCGAGAGCCCCAGCCATACACACACATACTCATACAAACACAAAATTTTGCACGTACTAAGCCATTGCTCTCACCTTTTAGCCCCCCACGATCAATACTTAATGTTGTATAACTTCCGTGTTTATTGTTAAATTTTAACGAAATTCACAACGTAGATGAAAAATGGTCTCTTAATATGTTTGCGAAAAATAATGATACGTTAAATAAGTCATCGGTTGAAAATTGTACCTTACAATCGACTTTTTCAAATTGCGGGGGTTAGGGGAGGAAATTTGAAAATCTAAAATAAACTCATAAAGCTAAGGAACATAGCGAATCTAGATGCCAAATTTCGTTGCTCTAGCTCTTATTTTGCGCTCGAACTATACCCCCGCGGGCCCAATAAAACCACTTTTGATGATGTATAACTTCCGAATTTTTAGATCAATCTTACTCAGATTCACAGCATGGATCAAGAATGGTCTAATTATGATGTGTGCCAAAAGTAGTTTGATCGGTTGGAAATTGTGCTTAATAATCGTTTTTTTCGAATTGCGTTGGTCAGGGGAGGAAACTTAAAAATCAAAAACAATGTGGTATAACATACGAACATAACAAATCCAGATTTTAAGTTTGGTTGCTCTAGCTCTTATAGTCTCTGAGAAACAGGCGTTCATACAGACGGACAGACGGACAGACATACAGACGAACAGGGCTGGATCAACTCGTCTTGTCGTCCTTATTTAGAATATATATACTTTATGGGGTCTCCGATGATTATTTCTATGTGTTACACACTTTTCGATTTTGCACATTTCCAAAAGCTCCGCTTTGCTTCTTTTTTACAAAAAGGTAAAGGGGCTAAAAAAAAAAATCAATAACAATATGTATATAACTAGCTTTTAAATTAATTAAATATTTTAAGCTTAAGAAAATATATTAACACAAATTGGTTGATATAACAAAAAAATAGAAAAACTAAAATTTTGAGCCGAAGGCAGATACAGCTAGTGCTCGTTAAATTAGTATTAAATTGTATATTTTGTATATATTTAATTTAATTCTAAAAAAAAGAGAGAACTGGTTCGCATGGAGAACCTTCTTTGCAGTGTTTTCGTGTATCTGGATGGCTACCATCATACAATATTTAAGCATTCTCGACGGCATCAAGCATTACTTTATTGATAGACCGCCTATTTTTGTCCATCATCGCGTCTACTATATAACAAATTTGCCGACCGAGATCTGCAAAGGCCATGTTATTCGATGTTCCAACTACTACAGACCTCGCCACTTGGACAGTGCTTGGGGTCGCGAGGAGAGACTTTAATCAGTTATCCATGACCGATGTGCAGTCGCGTATAAAATCCCATGGCTATCTTTGCAAGCAGGGTGGACATGCAAGGGTAGACTCACGACCTTATGGGTACGTGACCCGGATCCGCAATAGTCGGAAGAAATTGAACAAAGCCTGCGCCGCTAACCTAATGGCGAGAATACATGGAGAGTGCTTTAGAGACTTGCTAATTTTTAACGGAACAGAAGAGGTACCAGCATTAGCCTAGCAGTCATTTCAGCCATTTCAGCTTATTAAGATGCTAGAATACTGATAGCTGTTAGACCAGAGGTCTTCTAGTACAAACAAGTAAGAAGTCTGTAGTCGAGTGTACCCTACATATACAGCTATACACACACATACTCATACATACACACAGTTTTGCATGTACTTAGCCATTGCGCGCACCATTTAGCCCCCCACGCTCAATAGCGCGATACTTATTGTTGTATAACTTCCGTGTTTGTTGTTCAATTTCAACGAAATACGTAATTGAAGAATAGTCTACCTAATATATGTGCGAAAAAGAAAGCGGTTAAAAATTGTGGGTTATAATCGATTTATTCGAATTGCGGGGGTCATGGGGAGGAAATTCGAAAATCTAAAATAAATTCGTATAGCTCAGGAACATAACGAATCTAGATTGCAAATTTGGTTGCTCTAGCTCTTATTTTGCGCGCACTACTATACCCCCCCGGGCCCCATAACACCACTTTTGATGATGTATAACTTCCGAGTTTTTAGATCAATCTTACCCAGATTCACAACATCGATCAAGAATGGTCTAATTATGATGTGTGCCAAAAATAAATTTGATCGGTTGAAAATTGTGCTTAATAATCGTATTTTTCGAATTGCGTTGGTCAGGGAAGGAATTTGAAAAATCAAAAACAAACTCGTATAACCTACGAACATAACAAATCTAGATTTCAAGTTTGGTTGCTCCAGCTCTTATAGTCTCTGAGAAACAGGCGTTCATACGGACGGACAGACGGACAGACAGACAGACAGACGGACATGGCTAGATCAATTCGTCTTGTCGTCCTGTTTTAGAATGTATATACTTTATGAGGTCTCCTATGATTATTTCTATGTGTTATGTACTTTTCGGTTTGGCACATATCTAATAGCTCCGCTTTGCTTCTTTTTTACAAAAAGGCACAGGGGCTAGAAAGTGGTGTTCCAGTGGTCAAATTTGGGTCTTACTGGTCTACCGTATATTCGCCTTCACGCATTGGTGTTTCGTATCACCGAGTACTACGACTATCCAGAGGATACCTAGCACCTTTTCGGAGGTAATAAGCTGCCAGAAGAGTAATAGTTACCTGATTACCAAGTTAATGGGCTCAAATCGCCCACTAGAAACAACTCTTTTACCAGCTCTTCTGACGTCTTGCCGGAGGTTGTACACAGCTTTAACCGCTAAAAAGAGTACTAAGCCGGTCTTATCCAAATCAATGGCAACCAGAACATACAGCCCACTAGGGGCAGCTGTCTTAGCAGAAACTTTTTAGTCGCTTTTAACGACAAGCAATGCCGGCTGAGGTGGTATTCTACAGCCGCTCACCACACGGTGTATGTGTATGGCTATGTCTGTAGGCAAAGGTACTCTCGAAGTCGGGTACACTCGACTACAGATTTATAATTTGTTTGTTTTGTCTATTTTAAATGATCTGGTGAGTCCCTCATTGGGAGGGTAGTTAAAGTAGGTGTGATTTTGACAATAAAAGATTATTTTTGTTGTAATTATTAGCACCTTTGCCTTCTTGTAAGACACAAGAAAAGCGGATCTATTGAAAATATGCAAAATCGAAGAGTATGTTACACATAGAAATAATCATCGGAGTTCCCATTAAGTATATATATTCTTGATCAGACGAGTGGAGCTAGCCATGTCCGTCTGTCCATGTCCATGTTGTGAATCTGGGTAAGATTGATCTAAAAACTCGAAAGTTATACATAATCAAAAGTGGCGTAATGGGCCCCGGGGGGATAGAGTAATGCGCGCAAAATAAGAGCTAGAGCAACGAAATAAAGATTCTAGATTCATTATGTGCCTAAGCTATACGAGTTTATTTTAGATATTCGAATTTCCTCCCCTGACCACCGCAATTCGAAAAAAAGCTTATTTAGCACAATTTTCAACCGATTAAATTTCTTTTTCATACACATCATAAAGAGATCATTCTTAATCTATGTTGTAAATCTAGGTAAGATTGATCTAAAAACTCGGAAGTAATACTTCATTAAAAGTGGTATTATGTGGTCCGGGGAGGTCTAGTAGTGCACGCAAAATATAAGTTGGAGCAACGAAATTTGGAATATGGATTTGTTATGTTCGTACGCTATACGAACTTGCTTCACATTTTAAATTTCTTCCCCTGACCACCGCAATTCAAAAAAATCGATTATAAGGCACAGTTTTTAACCGATCAAATTTATTTTTGGCACCCATATTAATACGATTGTTTCCCATCTACTTTGCGAATTTCGTTAACATTGAACAATAAACATGGAAGCTACTTAACATTTAGTACAGCGCTATAGAGCTTGTTGGGTAAAAGGTGCGCGCAATGGCTAAGTACGTGCAGAACTGTGTGTATGTATGAGTATGTGTGTGTATAGCTGTATATGTAGGCAAAGGGGCTCGCGTAGTCGGGTATACTCGACTACAGATTACTTGTTTTTTTTTAGTTTGTTAGTTCTAAGAATCTTTGATTGTGCCCTTTGCATGATGTTCATGTTGCTGTGACTGGCAGTCCCCCACAGCTCGGAGCCGTAGGTCCATATTGGCTTTAGAACTGTATTGTAGAGTAGGACTTTGTTGTCGTGGATAAGGGAAGACTATGACCAGATGAGCCAGTGGAAGCTGTTGGCCCTTAGATTTAGTGGTATGTGAGGTGATAGTGAGGTGTACTCCGAAGTAAGTAACGTCAGCTGATTTCGGGATTGCAATACCATTAAGTGAGGGTGAAGGACAGTCTTGTCTGTTAAGATTGAAAGTAACGTGCTTTTTTTCTGCTCGTTAACTTTTATGCGCCAATCAGACAGCCAACTCTCGATATCAGCCAAGTAGGAGATCAGTTGTTCTGTTGCTCCTGAAAGGCATTTGGAGCAAGTGATGATCGCGGTGTCATCGGTAAATGTAGATAGTAACAATATGCTGCTTGTAGGAAATTTTGATGTGTAGAGTAAATATAGTGTAGGACCAAGTACACTGCCTTGATGAACTCCAGCTATTGTGATGTGGTCTTCAAGCATCGCCAAGTTGCATCGCACGGAGAATGTTCAGTTATAGAGGTACGACTCTTAAAGGTTGTAAGTGCGCTTTGGGAGCATTGTTTTTATTTTGTACATTAGAGCATTTAGCCAGACTTTGTCAAAGCCTTGAGCTACGTCAAGAAAGATCGCTGAGCAATATTCCCGATGCTCTAATGGCGTGCGAATAGTTGACATTTTTTGATTGACTTGCTCGATGGTTCCGTGCTTTTCACGGAAGCCAAATTCGTGTGTTGGTATTTTGCCGTGGCTGTACAGGTATGGCATAATGTACCCCAGTAGGCATATTGGAAAAGTTTAGGTGCGGGAACCAGGCTTAGGTATCATGATTATGATAGTTTTTTTTCCATTTGTCTGGAAAGTAGCCAAGTTTGGTTATTGCATTAAATAACAAGCAGATGGTGTGAATTGGATGCGTCCTGGTGACTTTTTGGGTTGCAGTTATTCTTTTAATATTTTAGTTCTAACATGCGGACTAAACAAAATTGAAGAAAGCGTCCTCTGGTTGTCATCTGGTAGATGCGGTAGTGAAAATGCATTCGTTGCAGGGTTTGACCCCCGCAATTAAAAAAAAACGATTATTAAGCACAGTTTTTAACCTATTGAATTTTTTTTTGGCATACATCACAATAAGATTATTATTGACCAATTTTGTAAATCTGGGTAAGATTGATCAAAAAACTCATCATTAAAAGTGGTGTTATGTGGCCCGGGGGATATAGTATAGCGCGTAAAAAAAGAGCTAGAGCATTGAAATTTGGAATCTAGATTGGTTATGTACGTACCCTGACTCACGCAATTTGAAAAAATCTATTATAAGGTAAAATTTTTAACCGATCAAATTTAGTTTGCTCACACATATTAAGTAGTCTATTGCTAATTTACGTTGTAAAATTCGTTAAGATTGATTAATAAACACGGAAGTTATACAACATTAAGTATTGATCGTGGGGGGCTAAAAGGTGCGCGCAATGGCTCCGTACGTTCAAAACTGTGTGTATGTATGAATATGTGTGTGTATAGCTGTATATGTAGGCAAAGGGGCTCTCGTAGTCGGGTAAACTCGACTACAGACTTCTAACTTGTTAGTATAGCAGTTTGCTGTATGGTTACACATGCAGGCTTTTACTACTCTTATTATCGTTGAGAAACTTTGTTAGCATTCTGAAGTTTGCTTTGGACTTTAATCTCTTGGATGTTGACTTCAGATAGAGGAATAATGTGGAAGTTATGCTTATCAATCAAGCCAACTATTTTGTTGACAAGAGCATTGGAGGCCCTCTCTTTGATAAAAATTGGTGGTGGTTTAGGTTATTTTAGTAAAATGTTTGTTAGATAGATCTGTTACTGTCAGTTGTTGCATGACTTGAGTTTTTGCAATTTATATTGGACTGGTTCCTTATTACTAAATTTTGCGGGATTACGCTCAACTTTTAGCCCCTTTGCCTTTTTGTAGAAAAGAAGCAAAGCGGAGCTTTTGGAAATGTGCAAAATCCACAAGTATGTAACACATAGAAATAATCATCGGAGACCTCATTAAGTATATATATTCTGAATAAGGACGACAAAACGAGTTGATCTACCCTGTCCATCTGTCTGTCTGTCCGTCTGTCCGTCTGTATGAACGCCTGTTTCTCAGAGACTATAAGAGCAACCAAACTTAAAATCTAGATTTGTTATGTTCGTATGTTATACGACATTGTTTTTGATTTTTAAATTTCCTCCCGTGACCAACGCAATTCGAATAATACTATTATTAAGCAGAATTTTCAACCGATCAAATTTATTTTTGGCACTCATCATAACTAGACCATTCTTGATCCATGTTGTGAAACTGGGTAAGATTGATCAAAAATCTCGGAAGTTATACATCATCAAAAGGGGCGTTATTATATAACTACCATTAACCTGCAGCACACCAAAACCAAAAAGAACTCGTAGATCTGCATAAGACAGGACCTCACAGAGAACATATAACGGTGTCTGAAATATCGAGCGACAACAGTTTTCTGGATTGTTTGCCAAACACCTCAAATGCAAGGATGCATTGAGAGCTCCATGGTCAGTTAACACGATTTCAGTTGACTTCAAATTGAGAATGTTAGTGGAAACGTAACATTGGATTGGCGTTTGGAAAGAAATAATCATCGGAGATCCCATAAAGTATATATATTCTTGATCAGGACGACAAGACGAGTCGATCTAGCCGTGTCCGTCTGTCCGTCTGTATGAACGCCTGTTTCTCAGAGACTATAAGAGCTAGAGCAACCAATCTTGAAATCTAGATTCGTTATGTTTGTAGGTTATACGAGTTGGCTTTTGAACTTTCAATTTCCTCCCTTCACCCACGCAATTCGAAAAATACGATTATTAAGTACAATTTTCAACCGATCAAATTTATTTTTGGCACACATCATAACTAGACCTTTCTTGATACATTTGTGAATCTGGGTAAGATTGATTTAAAAACTCGGAAGTTATACATCATCAAATATGTCCGTAATGGGACGGGGGGCATAGTAGTGCGCGCAAAATAAGAGCTAGAACAACGAAATTTTGAATCTATATTCGTCATGATCTTAAGCAATACGAGTTTATTTTAGATTTCCGAATTTCCTCCCCTGACCCACGCAATTTGAAAAAATCGATTATAGGGTACAATTTTTAACCGATCAAATTCTTTCTCGCACACATCTTAAGTAGACCATTTTTGATCTACGTTGTGAATTTCAATAAAATTAACTAAAACAAGTAAGAAGTCTGTAGTCGAGTGTACCCGACTACGAGAACCCCTTTGCCTACATATACAGCCATACACACACATACTCATACATACACACAGTTCTGCACGTATTTAGCCATTGCGCGCACCTTTTAGCCCCCACGCTCCATAGCGCGGTACTTAATGTTGTATAACTTCCGTGTTTATTGTTCAAACCTAACGAAATTCACAACGTAGATGGAGAATGGTCAACTTAATATGTGTGCGTAAAAGAAATTTGATCGGTTAAAAATTGTATCTGAAAATCGATTTTTTCAAATTGCGGGGGTCAGGGAAGGAAATTGAAAAATCTAAAACAAACTCGTATAGCGTACAAACATAACAAATATACATTCCAAATTTCGTTGCTCTAGCTCTTATTTTGCGCGCACTACTATACCCCCCGGGGCCCAAAACGCCACTTTTGCTGATCTATAACTTCCGAGATTTTTGATCAATCTTACCCAGATTCACAACATCGATCAAGAATGGTCCAATAATGATGTGTACCAAAAATAAATTTGATCGGTTGAAAATTGTGCTTAATAATCGTTTTTTTCGATTTGCGGGGGTCAGGGGGGGAAATTGAAAAATCCAAAACAAACTCGTATAGCGTACGAACATAACAAATCTACGTTCCAAATTTCGTTGCTCTAGCTCTTATTTTGCGCGCACTACATAGCCCCCCCCGGGGCCCATAACGCCACTTTTGCTGATCTATAACTCCCGAGATTTTAAATCAATCTTACCAAGACTCACAACATCGATCAACAATGGTCTAATAAAAATGTGTGCCAAAAATAAATTTGATCGGTTGAAAATTGTGCTTAATAATCGTTTTTTTCAAATTGCGGGGGTCAGGGGGGGAAATTGAAAGATCCAAAACAAACTTGTATAGCGTACGAACATAACAAATCTACGTTCCAAATTTCGTTGCTCTAGCTCTTATTTTGCGCGCACTACTATACCCCCCCGGGGCCCAAAACGCCACTTTTGATGATCTATAACTTCCGAGATTTTTGATCAATCTTACCCAGATTCACAACATCGATCAAGAATGGTCTAATAATGATGTGTGCCAAAAATAAATTAGATCGGTTGAAAATTGTGCTTAATAATCGTTTTTTTCGAGTTGCGGGGGTCAGGGGAGGAAATTCAAAAATCAAAAACAAACTTGTACAGCGTACGAACATAACGAATCTAGATTTCAAGTTTGGTTGCTCTAGCTCTTATAGTCTCTGAGAAACAGGCGTTCATACGGACGGACGGACGGACGGACGGACGGACGGACGGACTGACGGACGGACGGACGGACGGACGGACGGACGGACGGACGGACGGACGGACGGACGGACGGACAGACAGACGGACAGGGCTAGATCAACTCGTCTTGTCGTCCTGATTCAGAATATATATACTTTATGGGGTCTCCGATGATTATTTCTATGTGTTACATACTTTTGGATTTTGCATATTTCCAATAGCTCCGCTTTGCTCTTTTTTTACAAAAAAGGCAAAGGGGCTAAAAACAAAGAAGCTATAGAACAAAAAAAAAAAGTTGCGCGCAATGGCTAAGTACGTGCAGAACTGTGTGTATGTATGAGTATGTGTGTGTATGGGTGTATATGTGGGCAAAGGGGCTCTCGTAGTCGTACACTCGCGAACAGACTTCTTACTTGTTTAATACAGTCTCTGAGAAACATGTGTTTTACGGATTGACCGAGGGATGGACGGATAGACAGGCGGACAAACAGCAGACAGATAGAGCTATATTGACTCAGAAAGTCGTCCTGATCAAGACTATAAACACTTGATAGGGCCTCGGACGATAGCTCTGTATTTTGCACTAGTCGGTTGAAACAATTGAGATTATCACAATCTATTATATTTAAAATAATAGTATCGATTTTGCTTTTACCAACACTAACATTACTGTAATTGCTCTGTTATACAATTATTTATGATTGTTGGGCACTGTAATAAATTACACCGCGTGGGTGGCTTTTGATTGATAATAAAAAGCGTTAAATACATCTGAGATAAAGTTTATTAGCCCCTTTGCTTTTTTGTAAAAAAGAAGCAAAGCAAAGCTATTGGAAATGTGCAAAATCGAAAAGAATGTAACGCATAGAAATAATCATCGGAGACGCCATAAAGTATAAGTTAACATAAGTAATTGATAGTGCAGTATTTATGTTAAGTTAGCCACAGAAAGCTTTTTCTCTTATTAGCCCCTTTGCCTTTTTGTAAAAAAGAAGCAAAGCGGAGCTATTGGAAATGTGCAAAATCCAAAAGTATGTAAAACATAGAAATAATCATCGGAGACACCATAAAGTATATATATTCTGAATCAGGACGACAAGACCAGTTGATCTAGCCCTGTCCGTCTGTCTGCCCGTCCGTCCGTCCGTCCGTCCGTCCGTCCGATCGTCCGTCCGTCCGTATGAACGCCTGTTTTGCAGAGACTATAGGAGCTAGAGGAACCAAAATTTAAACCTAGATTTATCATTTTCGTACGGTGTACAAGTTTGGTTTTGATTTTTTAAGTTCCTCCCCTGACCGACGCAATTCGAAAAAATCTATTATTAAGCACAATTTGCAATCGAACAAATTTATTTTTGGCACACATCATAATTAGGCCATTCTTGATCGATGATGTGATTCTGGGTAAGATTTATTAAAAAACTCGGAAGATATACATAATCAAAAGTGGTGTTATTGTGCCTGGGGGGGTATAGTAGTGCGCGCAAAATAAGAGCTAGAGCAATGAAATTTGGAATATAGATTTGCTATGTTAGTACGCTATACAAGTTTGTTTTGGTTTTTCGAATTTCCTTCCCTGACCCCCGCAAATCGAAAAAATCGATTATAAGACACAGTTTTCAACCGATTTTTTTTTTGCCCATGTACTAATAAGACCATTTCTGATCTACGTAGTGAATTTTGTTAAGATTAAACAATAATCAAGGAAGTTATACAACATTAGGCACTTTGCTATAGAGCGCGGGCGGCTAAAAGGAGCAATGGCTAATTACGTGAAGAACTGTGTGTATAGCTGTATATGTAGGCAAAGGGGCTCTCGTAGTCGGGTACACTCGACTTTAGACTTCTTACTTGTTTTTCATTTATCCTTAGCTGGTAACACTGCATGTTTGCATGATCGCTATGGAGACCTTTGGGTGAGTTCAGTTGGAATTGGATAGTTAAAGAAAGCACGTCACAGAGCGGAGTAAGTTTACAAAGACTTTTTATTCATTAACACGTGTAACACGTGGGGGACAAAATTGATATTAACGTATTTTGTTAGCACAGAATACATCAGCAACACATTTGCTAGTTTAAGTAAACAACGCTTACTCGACCGTGGCGACTCATTGTTCAGGCACCGCCCAACAATTAGAGACAGCAATCGTTAATATTATTTATATAATATTAGAGCAGATACTTGTTGGTACAAAAGGTCGAAGATATATTTTGTTAGAACAAAATATATCAATTATATTAATTGGCGCCAAACGTAAAAACATTGTTGCTTCTATTTTTGAGGCTGGCTTAAAATTTTTTTTTTATTTTTAGCCTCTTTGCCTTTTTGTAAAAAAGAAGCAAAGCGGAGCTAATGGATTTGTGCAAAATCCAAAAGTATGTAACACATAGAAATATTCATCGGAGACCCCATAAAGTATATATATTCTTGATCAGGACGACAAGACGAGTCGATCTAGGTATGTCCGTCTGTATGAATGTCTGTTTCTCAGAAACTATAAGAGCTAGAGCAACCAAATTTTAAACCTAGATTTGTTATTTTCGTATGCTATACAAGATTGTTTTTGATTTTTCAATTTCCTCCCCTGACCCCCGCAATTCGAAAAAAAACGATTATTTAGCACAATTTTAAACCGATCAAATTTATTTTTGGAACACATCATAACTAGAACATTCTTGATGTGTTGTGAATCTGGGTAAGATTGATCAAAAAACTCGGAAGTTATAGATCATTAAGAGTGGTTTTATGGTATCCGGGGGGGGTATAGTGCGCGCAAAATAAGAGCTAGAGCAACGAAATTTGGAACGTAGATTTGCTATGTTCGTACGCTATATGAGTTTGTTTTAGATTTTCGAATTGGGTCAGGGGAGACCACCGCAAGTTGAACAAATCGATTATAATGCAAAATTTTTAACCGATCAAATCTTTTTCGCACTCATATTGAGTAGACCATTTCTAATCTACGTTGTGAATTTCGTTAAGATTGAACAATAAACATGGAAGTTATACAACATTAAGTACCACACTATAGAGCGTGGGGGGCTAAAAGGTGCGCGCAATGGCCAAGTACGTGCAGAACTGTGTGTATGTTTGAGTATGTGTGTTTATGGCTGTATATGTAGGCAAAGGGGCTCTCGTAGTCGGGTACACTCGACTACAGACTTCTTACTTGTTTTTTCTCGCTTCTTGCTCTTACGGCACATGAGATTTTCGTTTACCCAGCACAGAGCCCCTGGCCTGCATTTAAGCTATTCAGACTCTGATTGCGATTATCACATTCAAGTCGCACCGCAAAGACATACTACCAGTTCGGGCCAGTTGTACGATAACATGGACTCGGAACAGCTTAGGGCAATAGTCCAAGCGGCTGTTAGTAGTGCGTTGGTCGAACAAGCGGCTGCGAACCAAGAAAGAGAACAGGCACTCTTACAAAAAATACACCAGCTATCTGAACAAATTGCGGCCACACGCATCTCTGTGCCTGAGGTGCAGTTATATTCTCCAGTAGAAATAAATAATGGCATACGCTGTGATGAGCCACTCGATGCCGTCAAATGTTTACCTGAATTTGGCGGGGTACAGGATTCTTATGTATCTTGGAGGCACGCGGCGCTAGCTGCTTATTGTATTTTCAAACCTTATGATGGCAGTTCGCGTCTTTATCAGTACATTGTTATCATTCGAAGTTAAATCAGAGGTCCGGCTGATGCGGTATTGGCTTCGTTTGGCACAGTATTAAATTTCGACGCTATTATTAGTCGCCTTGATTTTATATACAGTGACAAACGCCCGATACATGTCATTGAACAGGAGCTGGGAATATTAAGGCAAGGCAATCTACCTCTATTACAACATTATAACGAAGTAGACAAGAAGCTCACTTTATTGACCAACAAGGTTAACATGTCGTACGAACCAGCAATAGTAAATGTTCTCTGTGAAAAATTTCGTGATGACGCGCTACGAGTTTTCATTACAGGGCTTAAGCGTAGTCTTACTGATGTCCTCTTTGCAGCCTTCTGCTTTATCGCTAGGGCAAGAAGTCAAATCAAATCACGAAAGATATGCGTTCGCGACAAATTTCGCAAGGAATCTTGAAGATATTGACCGTAGGTTCCAGAAAGTAGCACGGTGCTGAATCGTTAGCTAGAGAGACATTCACGGCAGAAAGATTCATATACCAATGGTATAGAGAGTCCGCACTTTAAAAATCAGGGCAAATCCCAAGTTCAGTCTGATCACAAAAGTATTAGGAATCGAGGGGGTGACAGTTCACAAGTCCTCATGGATATCGACCAAACCGTATCTCGAGCATTTCAGCCAAACCAGGCAGCTACTTTTAAGAGATCAGCCAGATCCGATCGCTCGGGTGGCCCAAACAAACAACAGCTGGTCAACCATATCTCACAGAACGCGAGAGAAGGGACATAGTCGTATGAGGCTGTAGCCGCTCGTGCTTTAGCACAAAATAATGACGCAGCCAGCGGTGCTCCGCCGGCTGTAAGGAGCGCATTTTTAAAACTCCTAACGGACAGAAAGAGAGCTTTTGCAGACCCCAATGAGGGGCTACCACACAATACGTCTATAGTTACCACTATTAGAACGTTAAATGAACAACCCATTTACGCCATCCTTACCCATATCCCATGGGGGCAGCTGATTTCGTTAACAAAGAAGTTCAGAGTTTGTTGAAGAATGGCATTATTCAAATGTCGGTCTCTTCTTATAATAACCCCGTTTGGGAAGTAGATAAGAAACGCACTGACGAGGCAGGCAATCGAAACATGCGGTTGGTCATGGATTTTCGAACCCACAGTTTCCGACAAATACCCAATGCCAAACATCTCTATGATATTGGGAAACCTTGGCAAAGCCAAGTATTTTTCCACTTTAGATCTCAAGTCCGGATACCACCAAATCACGCTAGCAGAGCGTAGTCGAAAGAAGACTTCTTTCTCAGTCAATGGCGGGAAGTACGAATTCAAAAGACTCCCCTTTGGTCTGAAAAACGCGGCTAGCATATTTCAGAGAACCATTGATGATACCCTGAGGGAACAGATAGGGAAGTTTTGTTACGTTTACGTGGACGATGTGATAATATTCTCTGAAAATGAAGATTCCCATGTCTCTCACGTAGACTGAGTTTTCAAAAGCCTTCATGATGCAAATATGCGGGTGTCAGTCGAAAAATCAAGCTTTATTAAGAAAAGCGTGTTCTGGGATTCGTCGTCACAAGTGAAGGAACAACAACGGAGCCGGAAAAAGTTAAAGCCATTAAGGATTACCCAGAGCCCAAAAATGTATATAAAGTCAGGTCATTCTTGGGCCTGGCAAGCTTCAGGTGCTTCATTAAGGACTTTGCAGCATTAGCAATACCTATATCTAACATTCTGACAGGGGAAAACGGCAACGTTATTAAGCACAGGTCGCACTCCATTAAAGTGAATTTTTCAGAAGCACAGCAACGTGCATTTCAAAATTTGCGTAACATTCTGGCATCAGAAGACGTCATGCTCAGGTATCCTGACTATAAAAAGCCATTCGATCTAACGACCGATGCATCAGCATATGGGATAGGTGCGGTATTGTCTCAAGAGGGTCGTCCGATCACAATGATCTCTAGGACACTAAAGGATAGGGAAGTAAATTATGCCACCAATGAAAGGGAATTACTGGCTATTGTATGGGCGTTGGGTAAACTGCGGCATTACCTATATGGAGTCAAAGACATTAACATCTTTACCGACCACCCGCCTTTAACCTTTGCGGTAGCGGATTCCAACCCTAATACTAAAATTAAAAGGTGGTAAGCGCGCATTGATGAGTCCAATGCTCGAGTCTTTTACAAGCCTGGTAAGGAGAATCTAGAGGCAGATGCTTTATCCAGACAACAGCTTAACGCCCTAAACGAGAACGATGCTAAGTCTTACGTAGCGACAATGCACAGCAAAATTTCACCTATTCGAACTATTGAGGCAACGGAAAACCCGTTAAACTGTTTCCAAAACCAAATAGTCTTGGATGAAGTCCAATTTCAATTGCAACGCAGCTTTATTCTATTTGGGAACAAAAGGCGGCAATCTATCAGTTTCACATGTAAGGAGTCTATGCTCGATGAACTGATGGACGTGATCGTGCCAAAAGGCGTAAATGCATTTCACTGTGACCTGCATACCCTTGCAATGATACAAGACGAGGTGGTTAGGAGATTCCCAGCTACTAAGTTTCACTACTGCAAACATCGCGTCTCAGACATTTTCGACATTGGGGAAAGGCAAGAGATCCTTACCATTGAGCATAACAGGGCCCACAGATCAGCACAGGAGAACGTGAAACAAGTCCTCACAGAGTATTACTTCCCAAAAATGGCGAAGTTAGCGAATGAAATTGTTCAAAACTGCAAGACTTGCGCGAGGGCCAAGAATGACAGACACCCAAGAAAACAGAGAATTGGTAAACCTCCCATTCCATCGTTTATAGGAGAGTTGCTACATATCGACATCTTACTTACTTTCATAGACAAGTTTTCCAAGTTTGCTGTTGTGTAACTAATCACTTCCAGAACAATTGATGACCTGAAACTGGCCATCCTCCAAATAATGAATTTCTTTCCGAAAGTCAAGTCAATATATTGCGACAATGAGCCGTCCTTAAACTCCCACACGATTTCGACCATGCTGGCCAATAATTATGGACTTTCCATCTCAAATACGCCACCATTACACAGTGTCTCCTACAGACAGGTAGAAAGGTTCCATAGCACCCTACTGTAAATAGCTAGGTGTCTAAAACTGGACAGAGGCCTGACCGACACTGTGGAAATAATCCTATTGGCCACAACAGAGTAAGTCGATATACTCGGTCATAGACAAAAGACCCGTAGATATGATTCACGCTTAGTCAAAAGGAGTGCAAGGAGTGCAGAATGTTTAGGATAAGTTGAGAAGTGCAAAAAATGCACCTAGAGCCAGAGAAAAGGCATCTCGGCAGAATAGGGTCTTTGATGTGGGCGAAAAAGTTTTCGTCAAATCTAATCGCCGGCTTGGCAACAAGCTCACACCCTTGTGCGAGGAGAAGATCATAGAAGCAGACCTGGGAACCACGGTCCTCATTAAAGGGAGGGTGGTCCCCAAGGAAAACTTGAAATGATCTTGCAAAGGAAACGCCCTCAATCCGTACTTTAGAAGAGTTTGCTGGCCGCAAGAGATAGCTTTGCGTTGAACGTTGTCGGTGGTGGATAACTCCTGACAGACTCGAAATCGGTTTTGCTAGAGAAGACCACAAACACTCCAGTTGGAGATCTGTTTTGTACAGGCTTTAAACCGTTAGCACTTTTGTTTTTATCAATAAGCATTTATGATAAAAACGCAGAAGTGCAGGCTTACAGGAACATGAAGATATTCTTAGTCTCACTTTCAATGCCTTACTGAAAGTAATGTGAAGGCAAGACAGGAATTCAAGAAGGAAGTCAGTCTGGAGAAGGCAGGATATAAAGCACTAAAACATGGAGCATATGCTGCACAGTCATCTGCGTCAGCATAGTTTGTCGGCAAGTGGATGAAAGACAGAAGGCCACTAAATAACCAACGGAGGTCATCGCCGGATTGGAATCGGTCGAGGGCGGCCTCAAACATGATGGGGGAGTAATTAAAATAAGTAATCGATAGTGCAGTATTGATGTTAAGTTAGCCACAGAAAGCCTTTTCTCTTATATTTCATTTATCCTTAGCTGATAACACTGCATGTTGGCATGGCCGCTATGGAGAGCTTTGGGTGAGTTCAGTTGGAATTGGATAGTTAAAGAAAGCACGTCACAGAGCGGAGTAAATTCACAAAGACTTTTTATTCATTAACACGTGTAACACGTGGGAGACAAAATTGATATTAACGTATTTTGTTAGCACAGAATACATAAGCAACACATCTGCTAGTCTCAGTAAACAAAGTTTACTCGACCGTTGCGTCTCATTGTTCAGGCACCGCCCAACAATTAGAGACAGCAATTGCTAATATTAATAATATAATATTAGAGCAGGTACTTGTTGATACAAAAGGTCAAAGATATATTTTGTAAGAACTAAGTATATCAATTATATTAATTTATGTATATTCTACATATAGTATATATATTCTAGTATAGTAGTGCGCGCAAAATAAGAGCTAGAGCAACGAAATTTGGAATCTAGATTTTCTATATTCGTACGCTATAGAAATTTGTTTTAGATTTTCGAATTTCCTCCCCTGACCCCCGCAATTCGAAAAATTCTATTATTAAACACAATTTTCAGCCGAACAAATTTCTTTTTGGCACTCGTATTAATTAGAGTAAATTTCGTTAAGATTAACAAAAAAAAACAAGGAAGTTATAGAACATTAAGTATCGTGCTATAGAGCGAGGGGGTGTAAAAAGCGCGCGCAATGTCCAAGTAGGTGCAGAACTGTGTGTATGTATGAGTATGTGTGTGTAGGGCTCTCGTAGTCGGGTACACTCGACTACAGATTTCTTACTTGTTCTCTTTGTTACCGAAGAAAAAGAAATTGCTATATTAAAACTCTTTAAAATAAAAATGATTATAGCATTATCAAGCCAACTGACAAAATTAATTTCATATTTTTTTTCTTTTAAATTCAACTTACTTTTAATTAAAGTTAAATAATGTTTAATATGATTATGTGTGTCATTGTTATATCAATTTATATCAATGGAACAAGTTTTTATATTTAGATTTTATAACTATTTATTGCGAAAAGTGAGGACGTGTCTATATATAATGGATTAAGTTTGATTGGTGTTCGACCAAGTGCCAGTGCTCGGAATAATACTTTTTTTTTTTTTTTTTTTTCATATTATTGTTAAGGAATAATAATAACAGTTTATAAATTATTGTTAATTAATTCTTATGCCATCTTAAATTTGTAACTGAGATTTTATTCTTCAACAACGTCCCAAACCATGAGTGATGCGTCAGTTCCACCTACAGTAACAACCGTATTATCACCGTATAGAAAACGCAAACATGTCAAAATGCCAGAGTAAACTTTTATCTCGTGAAATTCTGCACGAGGTGAAATGCACGGATATCTGTCAGTGAATATATAAATTATATGAGTCAGTGTACGGAACTTATGCTCATTAACTCTCACCTAAACAACCGTAAATATCCCTCTGTATCACCAGATACAATCATATCGTGAGCAGCCGAACGACAGCAGGTGGATATAATGGTGGTGGTGCTACTATAGTTACGATTGCTCCACTGGCCGGATACCAAATATCCCACAGTACAATTAGTGCTTAGCCACTTCACGTCTTTCATGGCAATGGGACTTCGTTCTGGAGATAAGGACTTTGCATCCCAGAACAGCAAGTCAAAATCAATAGTTACTGTCTGTATAAAGTTGCCATCCACACTCCAATCTAGTTGTGTTAGCGGCTGTGAGCCTCGTATTTTGTTAATTTTCTTATAAGAGAAACCGTCGGGCGAAACACGAAAGAGGTATATACTTCCATTTTGCGAGCCTATGCCAATCATATCACCGACTGGTCGGCATGGGAATAACAAAAATTGTGTCTGCTCGTTAAAACTTAAATTTAAAACAATTAAAATGCTAGCAACATTACCTTGATTGAAAGATATACAGCTCAAAGGTGAACCACAAACACGCAATGTCAGTATAATTGCCCCATTATCGTAGTTAATGACAAGCAAGTGTCCCTCACTACCGCCTGCAGCTAATGCCATGCCAAATGGGTGAAAAGCCAACGTCACACATTCATAACCTGTTTGAATGGTCCAAATGAGTTTATTCTTGCGCCAAAGCGCAACGTGCTTATCGTGACCTGCCGTGGCATAAATATCCTCATCGGGATGCGCGGACAAGCCCCATAGCTGTCGTCCATGACCAAAAATTACTTGTGTGAATCGACGCTGTAAAGAACCCTCCAAGATATTGTTTCGTGTAGTACCTACATAGATATTACCGTCATTACGTCCAGGCCGTTGAGGATAAATAGTTCTTACACCGCCAGCGGATTCAGGAAGCTACAAGCACCATATTAATCAAAAACTATATATAACTAAACACAAATCTAACTGGTACCTTTGTATCTGCAATTTTCTTATAGTTTTGAAGTGAATCCCATGCAGCTATTTTTCGATCTTTTTCTCCACCCGATAATAGCGTTCCCTCTCCTAACATTATAAGACATCCTATGCCCTTGTTATGGGCCTCAAATTCCTTGCGCACAAAATAAGCGCCATCAGAGTCTACAGAATAAATTGTAATAAAGCCATCGGAGTCAGCGGTAATTACATCACCTTCTGGTTCAAATTGTACACTAGTGATATGTGAACGCGATGGCTGTTTAACAATATCTGTGCGTTCAAAGAATCCATCTTTTCGACGATGCCAAAAGGCTAAATGGCCGCGACCATGGGTAATAATAAGATTATCATCCAATGGGTGAAAAGCCGCTCCAGACAGACCTTCAAGTAAGGTCTGTAATGAAATATGTAGAAAACAATATTTGGTGACCTTTATGAATATTTCTGTAAAATTTCTTCCAAATTTATTATAGCTTACAGCAACTTTGCCCAATAAGTGACCCCACTGCCACTGCCAGACGGACAATATACTCTCTGGTCCATTATCTACGGCGAGGATATAACTGCCGCCATTCTGTAAAAACATTTAAGCATTTACTACCTAAATCCCGTTTAAAAGACTAAAAATACTACCAATTGGGAGAATGCCACTGCTGTTACGCCAGTATCTAGTTCGTCCATTCCAAAAACGTAGAGCGTCTGTAATGATTCAGTACTCCAAATTCTCACATGTGCATGCGACTTTCGATCTCGTCCACTCTTTTGTCCTGAGGCTACTAGTTCTCGTGAAGGATGAACATCCATACTATAAATTTTAGAGTAGATATAAGTTGTACAAACAAATTTTATTTCTGTCGCTTACCACATAATGTCTTCAGTATGACTTAAATAGTGACGTTGGGTATCCTCATCACGATCAAATAATACGGCAACAGCTGCCACATAGTAAAGAAGCTCACCCGTTGGCAGCACCCAAAGGTTTCGACGAGCGTCGATTCCTCGATAGCCATGACTAAAAGAGGTTGTTAAATATTTTATTAGTAATATAATAGTTATATGATTATTTTTATATACTTACACCCATTGCAGTTGTAATTTTTTTTCTGGTGGTGAATTATTTGCCGGCGCATGATGAAGTGGTGGGTAAAAAGATCGTCTTAAGCCGCGAATAGTAACTTTTGTTGGCTCTTCTTTTGTAGCCTCCAGCATTGTATACTCCCCGTTTGTTCTCAAGAGGTCACTCTCTGGTGCATAGAGAATTCGCGGCCGGCTCTTGCTTCGTGGGCGCGTTCCACGCAACGGTACCTTATGCATATCCTCCGTAGGCAGTATAGAGGAAGTAGTTACCATTGAGGGTCGTGAACGGGATCTTCTTCTCGGTGAACCGGTGACTATTACACTCCCAGTTGCCAAATAAAATGTTTCCACATCGCTTAGCTCATTTCGCAGCTGAGAAAAACTGCGTACCTACGTCGGATAAATAGCAACGTAAGAAATAAGATAATATATAAAAAATAGTAAATAACTGAATGTTACCGGATGCAGCAAATGAACTATGGATAATGACTCATACTGTTAGGCTAAACAACACTTCAACATTATAAACTATTAAACATAATTAGGGTGTACCCAACTGCGAGAATATTCCCTTGAAAAATAAGAAAGGGATAAGAGATTTCTACAAAAACTATATAACAGGTCAAAATAAACATCTAAGACTCAGAAGTCTGAGTATAGATATTCATCACCAAGATAACCAGTTGAGTTGATCTAGCCCTATCCATCTGATGTCTGTCTGTTAGTATGACCATCTGTTCGTGCGCATCATTATCTATTCGTTCGTTCGTCTGTCCGTTTGTTCTGTTTCTCATAGAAATTAAAGTACATTTCCTATTTTCGTACGCTATACGAATTTATTTCAGATTTCAGTTAAGTGGAGGTAATTCGTAGCTTATTCCTCCGGATTAACAGTATTATCAAAGTGAACTTGTTGATATTGTTATTAACCTATAATTAAGTGAGAGGCGAGCTGCAGTTGCATATCATTGAAATATTCATGTGAGTCAGGTGATACAAAATATATGCAGTTGACTCCCGATAATTCGAAATGACAAGAAGATTACATGGTCTATGAATTACACAGGAGTTTGATTTATCCAGATTTCTGTTAAACGAGGCTCAAAAAAGTAAAATTCGTACAAACGGGGTTTTTTATTTCATATAATATTACAAATTTACAAATAAAACAAGTATGAAAGCTGTAGTTGGGTGTACCCAATTACAAGAACCCCTTTCCCTACATACAGTCACATACACACAAATGTACACACATATACACAGTTCTATACGCACTGTAAGAAAATGCTCGCGCCTTTTAGTCCCCCCGCGCTCTATAACGCTATAGTTAATTTTGAATAACTTCCGTGTTTCTTATTCAATCAACAAAACTCACAACTTTGATTAAGAATAGTCTTATAATTATGTGTGCCAATGTCGATCAGTTAAAAATATTGCTCAATATTCAAAATTAAAAAATCTAAAACAAATTCGTATAGCATACGAAAATAACAAATTCCAAATTCGGTTCTTTTTGGCACACATAATAATTAGATCATTCTTGATCTACATTGTGAATTTCGTTAAGAGTATTCACACGGAAGTAATAAGTATGGCATTATGGAGCGAGGGGGAACTAGACTGTGTGTATGTTATAAAAGCCAGAACAACCAAAATTTAAATCTAGATTTGTTGTTTTCGTACGCTTTACAAGTTAGACATAGATTTTTCAATTCCCTCCACTGACCACCGCAATACGAAAAGATAAGGATTATTATGCACAATTTTCAACCCATCAAGTTTATATTTGGTACATCTGAATCTCGCTAAGATTGAACAAAAACTCGGAAGTTAGACAACATTAAGTATCCCGATATGGAGTGCGGGGCCTAAAATACGCCCTAAATGGCTTATAGGTATGTAGAACTGTGTGTATATATGCGTATGTGTGTGTATGGCTGTGCCTGAAAGCAAAGGGACTGTCATAGTTGGGTACACTTGACTGCAGATCTCATACTTGTTATCTTTTGTTTTATTAACATTTTAGTCGAAAACATTAATACGAGCATCATATGTTAGATAAAAATTTGTAATTGAGGAATTATCATCCGACATCATCTTCCTCGTTACTTTCAGTGTTACTATTGTAAGGTGGTTCTGGGTGGGCGAGGTGACTCAGCCTTGCCCAGGGTGTCTTACCTAAAATTTGTCTGTAAGGCCGGCTGGTCAGAACATCTATGTCTATTACCTTTTACCGGACCCGCTCCTTGAGAAGTCAATGGCAGTGCCCGGCAAAAGAGGGATAGGGAACTGGAGGAGGAGATGTGCGTGGACCATGAGAGTGATTCGCCTATGGACCACGGCGGACATGGGTATAGAGTCACCACTCCCCACGAGCAATGTGATCCGCGGGACGGGGGTGTTCCCGAGAGAAATCACGGGTCCACACTCGTCCTGGGTCATCCCAGTCGTGGTTAGCAGCTGATTTGGGATTACAAGGAACCCGAAGCATGACCCAGTTGTGCCCCGAGAAGGGATCACATTGCACAACATAGGTGGCAGTGATTCAAAGAAGGGGGAGAGGAATGGAAAGAAGGTTGGATCCAGTGGGATAGTCCTACCTTGGGGATAGATTATGCCACCGGCGGTTATCAGACCCACCCGACCAGAGCTACTGAAGAGCTTGGTGACAAATTGCGATTCGGCTGCGCTAGCTTGTCACCCAGCTGTTTGCACGCTCTTAGCCGGCTGAGCATAATGAGCGTGGATTAGGTTTAGGACACACTAGCACTGTTCTTAACTTGTACATCTTATTTTTAAATTTTCATACTTGCTTAACCTTTGTAGCACTTATTCTAACATTTGTCCTTCTCTTACTTACTAACATTTTCTTCACTTAGAACTTACAATTTTTTTTGCTCAATTATCAACAATTTTCTAGCTTACTTACTAACAATTTTTTTTTTCACTTAGCACTATTTCTCTTGCTGATGTGCCTCAGATTGCACTCTGGCGCTGGCGTCGCCGTCGCACCCCTCCCCTACTTGGCGATGCGGTGTGATACCACCACCCGGCCATTCGGACGGGCTGGGTGGTGTTGCGATAGGAGGTGCCTGTGCGGTGATGACGTTCGGCGTTGTGGTGCTTACTGCAGGCCCTCCCGTGAGTCTCCTGACTCTGTGCCCTCGAACTCCGGAGAGTTTACGGTATATTCCTTGAGATCCTCGAGGCTGGCTTTGATCCTCTTTCTACCGGTGGTGGGTCGGAGTTGTACGATGGTTGGTGCCGTAAAGCTTACCACCCGGTAAGGTCCGTCGTATTTTGGTGCGAGCTTGGCAGCAAATCCTTCTGCCCCGCTGGATAGGTGGTGTTGCCACACCAGCACTGGGGATCTTATGGTGGGTCGCCACTCCCTTCGCCGTAGGTCGTAGTGCCCTTTTTGTTCCTGTGACGCACGCTGCGTATTGTCCCGGACTACCTTGAAGAGCTCCTGCAATCGGATGGCCTTGGCTTCTGGGTCTTCGATTGCGGGTCCTAATCCGGTTTCACTTCCTCGTATAGTCCACCTGGTAACTTTGGTTCCTGACCATGTACTATAAATGCTGGGCTGAATCCCGTGGTATCCGACGCACTACTCTTAATGGCCAGTTTCAACTCTGGAAGTAGCTCGTCCCACGTATTCTGTGCTCCCGTGATGTATTGTGCGACCATTGTTTTTATGGTACGGTTGGCTCTCTCCGTCGGGTTTTGTTGAGGTGTGTATGGTGCCGTATGTTCCAGCTCTACTCCCGCCGGTCAGAAACATGATTGGAAAGAGCAACTTGTGAATTGGGTGCCTTTGTCGCAATCGAACTACCTGGGTACCCCGTACTGGCGCAGAATCCGTTCGCGGAATGCTTTCTCCAGGTTTGCTGTGGTGGCCCTCCGCAATGGGATTAATTGCACCCATTTGGTGAATGCATCCAAGAAGACCAGCAACATCATATTTCCTTGTTTGGATCGTGGCATCTGTCTGGCTGGTTTTCTCTGGCGTTGGCAGATGTCGCACCCTGAGTTACTCGCGTCCGTTTGTAACTTGAACTCTTCCTCAAAGTCCGGGCAGGCTAGTACTGGTGCTTCCGTGAGTCATTTCTTCAATTGGTTGAAGGTTGCTTATTGTTCGTTACTCCATCTGCACTTCTTCCCTTTCCTCAGCATGCCAGTCATAGATTGTACAACTGCAGCGAATTTGGGAACGAACCTTCAGTACCAATATGCCATTCCAAGACATCGCCGCAGTTCCTTGATGTTGCACGGCGGTGCCAATGGCCGCTACTTTTCCGGATCCATGTGTATGCCATCCTGGCTAATTTATGCCCAAGATAAACGAGCCTCTGCTGGAAAAGCTGCATTTCTTCCTGTTAAGTTTGAGGTTGGCTTCCCTCAACCGTCTGAATACCTTCCGTAGGTTTTGGATGTGCGTGTCCACGGTCGGGCTAACGACGAATATGTCGTCCAAGTAGGCGAATGCATGCAGCTCCATTTCCGGTCCGATAATGCTGCCCAGAGCCCGTTGAAATGTTGCGGGTGCCGAATGGAGACCAAAGGGCATGACTTTCCATTGGAAAAGTCCTCTTCCGGGCACCGTGAAAGCCGTGTATTCACGTATTTACTTTCCTTGGCCATTGATATCTGCCAATAGCCGCTCTTCAGATCCAGTGTCGTAATTAGACGCGCGTTTTTGAGACGTTCCAGGATGTGGTTAGTCCGTGGAAGTGGGTATGCATCCGGTACCGAGTGTGCATTCAGCTGCCAGTAATCGATGCACATGCGTATCTCTCCGGTGAATCTTACCCATTAAGACGATCGCTGTACGGCCTTTCCACTTGTGCCCGATACTTTCTCGGCGTTATCCTTGCTACTGACTCGATAGTCATCTTTCTGATATGCGCCATCATGTGAGCCCTACCGTTTCTTCCGCCGGTCTGTTGGGTGCCGCAGTCTTTGGTGGTTGCCGGAAAGGGTTGTGTTCCCTTGCCCTGTCTGCATCACCTAATGGCTGTAAGCCATTCGGTCTTGGTCTGTTTCGCCGGGGTTGCAGCTACTCGCCGTCGTTTGTCTCTGCCTCGACGTTCCTTGCGTCGTCGTCCCCTGTGTGCTGCTGAATACCGATGTTCTGCTTTCTCTACTGTACTGCGTGTGCTTTCTCTGTTACCGCGTCTGCTTCCTCTGTTGCCACGTCTGCTTTCTCTGCTACCCTCCGCGTCTGCTTCTCTGTTGCCATGTCTCCTCTGAACGTCGTCCTGTTCTGGTTCAGCCGCAGGCGCGCACGCCCGCAGCGTATCTCTGCCTGAATGGCGCTCAGGAAGTCCAGGACCCAATATGAGTTCATCCAGGACAGTCGTAAGGATCAATAGTGCTACTGCCGCTTCCTGACTGTCCAGACCGTACTCGTGCCTTGAGTGCCTTCGTCACCTCCTTGACCGTTCCATCCGCCAGCCCGGATTCGGGTTTGGACGGTTTGTGCGGGGTCTCGGGGGTATATCGCTGGCAGCTATCTCCTCGCTGATGAAAGATCGCGTAGCTCTGGTGTCCAGCGGTGGCAATGACCGGAGTGTTTCCAGGGTGACAAGGGCTGCGACCATATGTCCTATCACCCGAAGTGGCATTTTTATTATTGGGAACTCCTCAGGTTGGTGACTCCCAGCTAGTTCCGATGCGTACGTGCGAACCCCTCGACGTCCTTACAGTCCCAGCAGTAGAGGAGCCTGGCATTTCGGCATGCGCGTGCGAAATACCAGACCTCTCCGCAGTTCCTACAGGCACGATGTAGGTCGATGGTGTCGTTGCCCCGTGCGGCTGGCGCCATGTTGACAGGTGGCCTTGTTGCGTGGTGGATACCTATCCCTGGTCTCGAAGACCCTCACTGGTCTGTATCCCTGTTGCTGGTATGGTGCGTGCCGTCCACAGTCTTCCTGGTAGCACCTGGTGGACATGGGCCGAATTGGTTCCCACTCCCTGAACCGTACTGGTGGTCTTGCCCTTGATGATGCTGGCCATCGTGCTCCAAGCTCCTCCCGTCGGGACGCATAGAGACTCTGACGCGGTCTCGTATTCCGTGACTAACTGGGTAAGAGCTGTTAAATTGCTGCACTCTCGTCGGCGCGCGTATATTTTGGTTTGGGTCTAATTGGTACGCTGCGTCCTCAACCGGATGGCGATAGGGTAATCTCTGAACGGTCCCCCGGGCTCCTGTAGGCGTCTACGGCTGTAGTCATCCAGACCGTAGAAGTGGCTGAGGTGCAGGTAATCACTTAAGAATGGCTTCCTGAACCGGTTCCAGCTGCGCTGTTGTGGCGTCGTTACCCGATGTTGTCCTCCAGGCGGTAAAAATATCTGAGAGGCAGGAAGAAACTCAAGAACTGCTTCCTGAATTGGTTCCAGCTGAGGTGTTGTGGCTTTGTTACCCGGTACCAATCCCCTGCCTTTCCAGTCAACAGGCCGGCCATCATAGTTGGTAGCCGGTCCGGCCGTATTTGGTACATCAGCAACTGCTCCTCAACCGTCTCGATGAAGCTCAACGGGTCGCTGTTCCCGTCGAACGTCATGCCCGAATATCGCAGCTTATTGGCCAAAGCTGCGCAGGATATCTCGTCCTGCCGGTTTGGGTTTGTGTCCGCATCCCGGTGGCTCCTTGATCTGGAGAGCGAACTTCTGTGGTGAGACGGGTATTGGTAGCTGCAGGATCTCCTCCGGTGCCGGCTCCTGTTTGGCCTCAGATCGGGTCGTTGGTAGGCGTGGTGACTGGAGATTGATCCCTCGGAGTCGGTGCATCTTTATAGGTGGCCTTCAGGTCGTCCAAGCAGCACTGGACCTCAGTTGAGTGATCGACACGGTTGATGAAAGTGGTCATGCGAATCCTTAACTCGTCGACCGATCCTGAGGACTGCAGTCCAAACTCCGTGGGTATTGCCTGTAGTTTGTCCTTCCTACGATACAAGATTCAGTTTGCTCCCATCTGGCTGGTGACTCTTGGTGTCTGGTCTGGTGGACTGTGCTTGGCTTTCTTTGAGAAGACTGGACTCGACTTCCTTGTTTTGTCCTGCTTGGAGGATCGTCCTTGACCCTTATTGAGGATGTATCCTGGTTGGAGGACCGCGTTTGATTTTAGACCGGGCGTCCTTCTTGAAGGACTGTGTTTGATTCTTGTCGATGTGTCCTGTTTGGAGGACCGTGTTTGGTTCTTGTCGGTGTGTCCTGCTTTGAGGACCGTGTTTGGTTCTTATCGATGTGTCCTGCTTCGAGGACTGCGTTTGGTTCTTGTCGGCGATGTTACTTGGAGAACTGTGCTTGATTTTATTTATGATGTGTCCTGGTTGGAGGACCGTGTCCGGTTGTCGACAATCTTTTTCAAATGGCTAACGTTCCTAGTGAACAATTTACCACCCCCCGAGTCTGGACTACATTTCCTTTCCGATTGGTTACCTTGTAGGTAGTAGTGTCAAATGTGGGCGTTAACTTATGTGGAAATACTACGTTCTTTAAGAGGACTCTGTCTCCGACTTGAATGTCAACCTCTTTTGCCATCCTGGTACTAACTGCTGCCTCTTTTCCTTTGTGTTTCATCAGAGGATCTATGTCTTTCTCTTCTGAGTCCAGCGTTTCACCAATGAGATCCTGTATGCTAGGGATTTTGTCCCTAATAGCCCTGCTGCACATCAGTTCCGTGGGTGGTGCCCCCGAGGTGCCATGTGGGGTGACATTGTACATCAATATGAATTTCGGGATATCTTGTTTGTACCTTATATGTATATGTATATGTATATGTAGATGTATATGTATATGTATATGTATATGAATATGATGTATATGTATATGTATATGTATATGTATATGTATATGTATATGTATATGTATATGTATATGTATATGTATATGAATATGGATATGTATATGATATACGTATATGTATAATGTATATATATGTATATGTATATGTAAATGTATATATTTATGTGTATGTATATGTATATGTATATGTTTATATATATTAATATGTATATGCATATGTATATGTATATGTATATGTATATGTATATGTATATGTATATGTATATGTATATGTAAATGTATATGTATATGTATATGTATATGTATATGTATATGTATATGTATATGTATATGTATATGTATATGTATATGTATATGTATATGTATATGTATATGTATATGTATATGTATATGTATATGTATATGTATATGTATATGTATATGTATATGTATATGTATATGTATATGTATATGTATATGTATATGTATATGTATATGTATATGTATATGTATATGTATATGTATATGTATATGTATATGTATATGTATATGTATATGTATATGTATATGTATATGTATATGTATATGTATATGTATATGTATATGTATATGTATATGTATATGTATATGTATATGTATATGTATATGTATATGTATTTGTATATGTATATGTATATGTATATGTATATGTATATGTATATGTATATGTATATG
>JBAMBS010002665.1:0-47774 GCA_037044455.1 Zygothrica quintamaculata | reverse complement strand
ATGAACGCCTGTTTCTCAGAGACTATAAGAGCTAGAGCAACCAAACTTGAAATCTAGATTCGTTATGTTCGTACGCTGTACAAGTTTGTTTTTGATTTTTGAATTTCCTCCCCTGACCCCCGCAAATCGAAAAAAACGATTATTAAGCACAATTTTCAACCGATCAAATTTATTTTTGGCACACATCATTATTAGACCATTCTTGATCGATGTTGTGAATCTGGGTAAGATTGATCAAAAATCTCGGAAGTTATAGATCATCAAAAGTGGCGTTTTGGGCCCCGGGGGGGTATAGTAGTGCGCGCAAAATAAGAGCTAGAGCAACGAAATTTGGAACGTAGATTTGTTATGTTCGTACGCTATACAAGTTTGTTTTGGATTTTTCAATTTCCTCCCCTGACCCCCGCAATTTGAAAAAAACGATTATTAAGCACAATTTTCAACCGATCAAATTTATTTTTGGCACACATTTTTATTAGACCATTCTTGATTGATGTTGTGAATCTTGGTAAGATTGATCTAAAATCTCGGAAGTTATAGATCAGCAAAAGTGGCGTTATGGGCCCGGGGGGGGATATGTAGTGCGCGCAAAATAAGAGCTAGAGCAACGAAATTTGGAATCTATATTCGTTATGTTCGTAGGTTATACGAGTTTGTTTTTGATTTTTGAATTTCCTCCTCTGACCTCCGCAAATCGAAAAAAAACGATTATTAAGCACAATTTTCAACCGATCAAATTTATTTTTGGCACACATCATTATTAGACCATTTTTGATCGATGTTGTGAATCTGGGTAAGATCGATCAAAAATCTCGGAAGTTATAGATCATCAAAAGTGGCATTACTGGCTTCGGGGGGGTATAGTAGTGCACGCAAAATAAGAGCTAGAGCAACGAAATTTGGAACGTAGATTTGTTATGTTTGTACACTATACGAGTTTGTTTTTGATTTTCGATTTTCCTCCCCTGACCCCCGCAAAACGAAAAAATCGATTATAAGATACAATTTTCAACCGATCAAATTTACATTTACGCACACATATTGAGTAAACCATTCTTCATCTACGTTGTGAATTTCGTTAAAATTGAACAATAAACATAAAAGTTATACAACATTAAGTACCGCGCTATGGAGCGTGGGGGGCTAAAAGGTGCGTGCAATGGCTAAGTACGTGCAGAGCTGTGTGTATGTATGTGTATGTGTGTGTATGGCTGTATATGTAGGAAAAGGGGCTCTCGTAGTCGGGTACACTCGACTACAGACTTCTTACTTGTTTATTTTAAATTTTACACGAAATAAAAAAAAAATGTTGAAAATCGGTGTTGTTGCGCTTTAAAGGGTTAATCAGTTAATCATAAAATTTTACATATTTAAGTGTCATATTATTGTTTATATTATATATATTTTTCCGAAGCCGTTTTCTGGTGTATATGTGTGTATATGGGTGTGTATGTTTGTGTATGTGGACTGTATGTGGGCAAAGAAGTTCTCTTAGTCGGGTACGCCCTACTAAAGCTTTCTTACTTGTTCTTAGGTTGTAAAGAATGGCTGTTTCACCAATAATTTTGTGGGTATCGGTCATGATTGTCTCTGCAATGAATTTTCCTGTTTGCTATTACTTTATTAACTAATCGAGTATTCTTTGGAAATATATATTCTTGCAGTACTTGTTTTATATTTTCCTCAGCTGCACTGTTGTGCGAGTTTTACTTGTTTTTGCTCATTCTTATCAAAAATTTTTAAAGCCTTCGCTCACATTTCCGTTGACTGCGTATTTTTATTTTTCATCACCAAATCACTTAATCCAAAATTTGTTGTTTATTAGAAAAATATTTGATATGTCTTGACTTTTGACCGATTATGATAGAAGTACGCATTGATGCAACTGGATTTTTCTCTTTTATAATTTAGTTTCTAAAACAGTTTACGGGCTTATTAGAAGACTTAATGTTATTTGTTATTAATGTTGCACTGTGGGTATGTCAGATGATACATGTATTTACTTGGCTTGTAAAAGATATTTGCATTATATTCGTCAATGAGTTCTTTGTCCGCGAATGCAAATGAAAGAGGTTTTATATCCCATGGAAGTCGTATTCTTAACATTTTGAAAATTCATATTTTTGGCCCCTTTGCAAACAAACAAAAAACTTTTTATCTTTATTTATAAAGAAAGCCGAGGTCCTAAGACCTCTTTGTGTCCTTTCTGTCAATTAATAATTAACAAAAACTAAAAGAGAAACAAGTAAGAAGTCTGTAGTCGAGTGTACCCGACTACGAGAGCCCCTTTGCCTACATATACAGCCATACACACATACTCATACATACACACAGTTCTGCACGTACTTGGCCATTGCGCGCACCTTTTAGCCCCCCACGCTCTATAGCGCGGTACTTAATTGTTGTATAACTTCCGTGTTTTTCGTTCAATTTTAACGAAATTCACAACGTAGATGAAGAATGGTCTACTTAATATGTGTGCGAAAAAGAAATTTTATCGGCTAAAAATTGTATCTTATAATCGATTTTTTTCGATTTGCGGGGGTCAGGGGAGGAAATTTAAAAATCAAAAACAAACTTGTATAGCGTACAGAACATAACAAATATACGTTCCAAATTTTGTTGCTGTAGCTCTTATTTTGCGCGCGCTACTATACCCCTCCGGGGCCCATAACGCCACTTTTGTTGATGTATAACTTCCGAGATTTTTGACCAATCTTACCCAGATTCACAACATCGATCAAGAATGGTCTAATTATGATGTGTGCCAAAAATAAATTTGATCGGTTGAAAATTGTGCTTAATAATCGTATTTTTTCGATTTGCGGGGGTCAGGGGAGGAAATTCAAAAATCAAAAACAAACTCGTATAGCGTACGAACATAACGAATCTAGATGCCAAATTTCGTTGCTGTAGCTCTTATTTTGCGCGCGCTATTATACCCCCCCCCCGGGGCCCATAACGCCACTTTTGATGATGTATAACTTCCGAGATTTTTGATCAATCTTACCCAGATTTACAACATCGATCAAGAATGGTCTAATTATGATGTGTGCCAAAAATAAATTTGATCGGTTGAAAATTGTGCTTAATAATCGTTTTTTTCGATTTGCGGAGGTCAGGGGAGGAAATTCAAAAATCAAAAACAAACTCGTATAGCGTACGAACATAACGAATCTAGATGCCAAATTTCGTTGCTGTAGCTCTTATTTTGCGCGCGCTACTGTACCCCCCCGGGGCCCATAACGCCACTTTTGATGATCTATAACTTCCGAGATTTTTGATCAATCCTACCCAGATTCACAACATCGATCAAGAATGGTCTAATTATGATGTGTGCCAAAAATAAATTTGATCGGTGAAAAATTGTGCTTTATAATCGTTTTTTTCGATTTGCGGTGGTCAGGGGAGGAAATTCAAAAATCAAAAACAAACTCGTATAACCTACGAAGATAACGAATCTAGATTTCAAGTTTGGTTGCTCTAGCTCTTATAGTCTCTGAGAAACAGGCGTTCATACAGACGGACAGACGGACAGACAGACAGACGGACAGGGCTAGATCGAACTCGTCTTGTCGTCCTGATTCAGAATATATATACTTTATGGGGTCTCCGATGATTATTTCTATGTGTTACATACTTTTGGATTTTGCACATTTCCAATAGCTCCGCTTTGCTCTTTTTTTACAAAAAGGCAAAGGGGCTAATAATTGAAATTTGCAAAATAGGAAAGTATGTAACAGATAGAAATAATTATCTGAAACTCCATAAAGTATATATTCTTCGTTAGGACGACTAGCTGAGTTCATCTAGCCATGTCTCGTCCGTCCGTGTGAACGTATGTTCCTCAGACACTATAAGCGCTAGCGCAACCAAATTGGCAATTTAGATTCGTTTTTTTCGTACATTATAAGACATTGCATTAGATTTTTGAATTTACTGCCCTTGTCCTCACAGTAAAAAAAAAATTATTATTAAGAACAATTTTCAACCGACCGATATTATTAAGCACAATTTTCTTTTTTAGCACACATAATAAATAGACCATACTTGATCGACGTTGTAAAGTTCGTAAAGATTGATTAAAAACATGGAAGTTACTCAACATTAAGTACAGGTTCATAAACCGCGGGCGGCTAAGAGCCACGCGCAACAGCTCAATGTGAGTGTAGAACTGTGCGTATTTGTGTGTATATAACTGAATATAGACAAAGGGTCTCTCGTAGTCGGGTACACTCGATTACAGATTTCTTTCTGGGTTGTTACTGCGATGTCGATCAAGTCTGCCAATTTTTTTTGGGTCTGCTGGTCAGTATGTAGGTCTAGTTTGTTTCTAAATTGAGTGATTGCGTTAGACAGCTGTTTACCCTTAGGGGTCACGAGCCGAGATCCCCAGTGTGTGTACTTAGTGTTGTAGTCACCTGCTGTTATGAAACGTTCGCCCAGCGTGTTGAAAAAGTGCATAAATCCGTCTTCAGATATTGTGTATCGAGGCGGGCAGTACACCGCGGCTAGAGTTAGATTGCATTTGGATGCGTGTATGTCAACAGATGTTGCTTGCAGGTAATATGGTTGTCTTCAATAGCTCTTCACTTTTGTTGATGTTATTGCCGTCTCCGCTGCCGCAAGCCAGAAGCCGCTAGCTTGGTGTCACTTTGATATTTTGTTGCTCTGTCGTACCCGTAGAGAGTTCTTGATGTGTTCGTCTGCTTTCATTTTGTTTGATAAGGAAAAGGAACCGATTTGTTGCATTGCGTTTTTTTTTTTTTAAACCAATTTTTATTTTGTATTGCCGTTGGGCTCCAATTAATATATTTAGTATTAACGAAATATATTTTTTATAAAAATACTTGTAACCTCCATGTGTTAGGCGGTGCCTGAACAATGAGACACAGTGTTTGAGTAATAATATAATTTATTCAGAAAAGCAGGTGTTGGCTTATGTTAACTTTCATAAGAAAAATCTCACTGTATGGCATAATGACTCATTACAGTGGTCGGTAACTTGTCCGTCGTCGTCCGACGAAGCCGTAGGTCCAGATTGACTTTAGAGCTGAATTGTACAGAAGGACCTTATATTCGTAGATAAGGGGAGACTATGACCTGATGAGCCGTCTGTCGAGGTGTACTTCGGAGTAAGTAACCTCAGATGATTTTGGGATTGTGATACTATTAAGTGAGGGTGAAGGAAAGTCTTGTCTTGTTAAGGGTGAACGTAACGTGCTTTAATTTCTGCTCGTTAACTTTTATGCGCCAGTCAGACAGCAAACCTTCGATTTCAGCCAATAGTTTCAGTTGTTCTGTTGCTTGTGGAGGGCATTTGAAGCAACTGATCGGGGAGTCATAGGCAAATCTGGATAGTAACAATTTGCTGCTTATAGGAATATCTGCTGTGTAAATATAGTGTAGAAGCAAGTACACTGCCTTGAGGAACTCCAGCTTTTGTGAGGTGGTCTTCAGACATCGCCAAGTTGTATCGCACAGACAATGTTCTATTATAGAGGTATGACTCTTATAGGTTGTGAGTGGACTTTGAGAACATTGCTTTTATTTTGTACATTAGACCATCTAACCAGACTGTCAAAAGCTTGAGCGAGGCGGGCAGTACACAGCGGCTAGAGTAAGATTGCATTTGGATGCGTGTATGTCAACAGAAGTTGCTTGCAGGTAATCTGTGGCAAAGTCATCGCGAAAGTTGTGTTTTATACGATTTTTAATTAGAATTCCAGTATCACCGTGTGCCTTCCCGTCTGGGTGATTTGTGTCATGGAAGGTGTAGCCCTATATTTGGAAATTGAATTTGCTTGTGAAGTGTGATATGCTCATTTCAAAGCAAGTGAGTAATTTCAAGTTTGTGTCGTGTAACGCCATTGGCGTTCCACAGGACCATTATAAGAGGAGCCATTATAACTAACTGTTGGGATGCAAGTATTTGCATCATAAGATTTTGATTGTGTAGTCGTGGGCATAAATGTCATGAATTCTTTCATGTTTTGATGTTTGACAAAGTTTCGATGGTGTTCTGCGAAAGTCTTGTTTTTTGCTGTGCGTGTCTTTGAACCTCGTGACCTGCAAAACGAAGTGTGGTTGCAGGTATGTCTGGATTTTCTCCGAGAGTGGCAAATCTAATACTGTCAGTACGCGTTATTACGCTGAATAGAGAGACGACGTTCGTCGTGCTCACGTTCACGCGAGGCCCGAATGTTGTTTTGACTCATTGTTTTGTCCACTGTCAGCGTTATTAACGCACAACGGTGCCAGAAGACACTTGGTCGTTGCTCCCCGGGAGCGGATTATGCCATTTAATTAAAACTTACACTAACTCTAACTACAATGTGTGCTGTTGTTGCCCTTGCGGGTGCCGCCGGTGGCAGAAATTTATAGTTTTAATAATTTCTAGCTATGTCCATCTGACCGTCTGTCTGTCCGTCCTTCCGTCTGTATGAACGTCTGTTTCTCAGAGACTATAAGAGCCAGGGCAACCAAATTTTAAACTTAGATTCGTTATTTTCGTACGCTATACGAGCTTTTAGGTTTTTGAGTTTCCTCCCCTGACCACCGGAATTCGAAAAATACAATTATTAAGCACAATTTGTGTGCTGTTGTTGCCCTTGCGGGTGCCGCCGGTGGCAGAAATTTATAGTTTTAATAATTTCTAGCTATGTCCATCTGACCGTCTGTCTGTCCGTCCTTCCGTCTGTATGAACGTCTGTTTCTCAGAGACTATAAGAGCCAGGGCAACCAAATTTTAAACTTAGATTCGTTATTTTCGTACGCTATACGAGCTTTTAGGTTTTTGAGTTTCCTCCCCTGACCACCGGAATTCGAAAAATACAATTATTAAGCACAATTTGCAAGCGATTAAATTTCATTTTGGCACACATCATAATTAGACTAATCTTAATAAATTTTGTAAATCTGAGTAAAATTGATCAAAAATCTCGGAAGTTATACATCATTAAAAGTGGTGCTATGGTGCGTGAGGGGGCTAAGTGGTGCGCGCAAAATAAGAGCTAGACCAACCAAATTTGGAATCTGGATTTGTTATGTTCGTACGCTATTCGAGTTTGCTTTAGATCTTGTTATTTTCTTTCCTGACCCCGACAATACGAAAATAAAAAATCGATTATTAAGTACAATTTTAAATTGATTGAATTTATTATTGGCACACATCATATTTAGACCATTATTCATTAACGTTGTGAATTTCGTTAAGATTGAACAATAAACACGAAAATTATGTAACATTAAGTATCGTGCTTTAGACCGCGGTGGGCTAAAAGGCGCGCTCAAGGGTTAAGTACGTGTACAACTGTTTGTATGTGTGAGTATGTGGCTGTATGTCTGTGTATGTAGACAATGGGGCTCACGTAGTCAGGTACATCCGACTATTGCGTTTTACTTGTTTTATCCGTCTTAAATATTCTGAAGTGACATGAAATTTTTGAATTCCCTCCCATGACCACCGCAATTCGAAAAAAACGATTATATTTTTCAACTGATTTAATTTCTTTTTGGCACACATCATAATTAGACCGTTCTTGATCTATATTGTGAATCTGGGGTAAGATTGATCAAAAAACTCGGAAGCTATACATCATTAAAAGTGGTGGCTAGTCTTTATTGACTGCTTAAGCGCTCGCTTGGCCAGCCTAAGATGTTCAAGCCGCGCACCGAAGTTTGGGCGGCATCGGGCTCTTTGACAGAGTCGCCTTGCTTCGCAGACACGACTTCCTTAGTTGGCTAATGTTTTCCGTCCGCCAATAGCAGGGCGTCTCGCTCATGCATGGTTTGCGACTGGGCATAGCTGCGTTGCACGCATCGACTAGCCTCCCAGATAGATTTTTTGCCGTGTCCTCTGCTTCGCTTACCGGGTTCCAGTGACTTTGTAGGAGAAAGTCTTTAAATACCGCGGTGTCGAGAAAGCTGTCTTTCGACTTCACGCCCCTTACGATTGGTCGTTGGGCTCTACGCCTTTTCCCACCGATTGCAAAGAGGATCGCTTTGTGATCGCTAGCCGTGAACTTTTTGCTTACCTTCCAGACAGTTTTCCTGCATAATGAAGGGCTGAAAAAAGTGAGATCAACGATAGATAGGGGATCTTCCAGTAAGTGAGTTCATCACCGGTATTTGCTACTCCTAGCTCAATCGCTGAGAGTTGTTCCAACAGGATGGATCCTCTGGGTCTCGTCTCTTTGCTGCCCCATTCGACAGCCCACGCGTCAAAGTCACCTGCAATCACTATTGGTGCACGGCCTCGAGCGTCTTCGGTGATGTTCGACAGCATTTGCTTAAACTTTTCCAGATCCCATCTTGGCGGAGCGTAACAGCTATACAACGTTATTCCCATCAGCTTTACTCGAACGAATCCCTCAAAGGACGAATCAACTTCTTGGGGTGGTGTTTTAATACACCAAATAGCGGCTTACTTGCATTTACTGGCGGCCCAGCCACTTCCTGGGATCAGTTTATAGGGCTTGCACAGAAGAGCGCCGTCGGTGTTGTGTCCTCTGACGGTTTGCCTCAAGAGGGACTGTGCTGCATCGCAGTGGTTAAGGTTTAACTGGATGCACTTCATAGTGATTTTTTGGAAAAAGCGCTCCTAAAAAGAGGGCACCTTTAACATGCATTGAGGGTTTTTATTGCAATCCTTCGCCAGGTGTCCCGCCTTACAGCACTTTCAGCACAAGTTGAACCTATCAACTTCACTTATACAGTGTCTGGCCATGTGACCAAACTCCAAGCACCGGAAACATTTTGTGATGCTTACGCGTTCCCGGAGACGATAACTTGACCAGCCCACCTTAAGTGTTCCAATCCGCAATGCCTTCTTTGCACCCCCTGCAGACAGCCTTATAGTGGCAGTTTGCGTTTCGCCTAAGGCCTTTCGCAAGGTGATGTTCTCTGCAGCAACATCGGTCACTTTCGCCTACAATTCTAGAGCATTTAAAACATCATCTGTTGTGGTGATCTCATCCAAATCCTTGTTAAAGTTAGTCCTCTCTATAGTTACGCGGTGGCTTGGCAATCGCACAGCAGCTTGATCACCCAAGGTCTCGTTTACAAGGGTCATAAAGACAGCTGTCTGTTACCAGATTTATTCAGCTGCAGCAAGAGTTCGCCTTTCTGGGTTCTCCGTATTTTAGAAACGGCATCTCCAAGTGCTTTGAGTTTTCCTTCTATTCTCACCTTCCAGAGAATGTCAGAGTAGCTGAGCTCGCCGTTTGCTGCTATAACAATCGCATCAGATCTGGGCTTTTCGTTATGCACCTTCGCCTTCGTCGGCTTCTTTTTTATCGTCGTCTGCCATTCCGGGTCCTTGCTCTCAGAGTTTGCTACTGTCACTAATTGCTCCTCTGTCTGCGCCGCTAAATCGGGTTTTTTCCGTTTAGTGCGTGGCGTAGGAGCCTTAATGGGCTGCTTCCTCTTCGACTCCTCTATTGTTCGAAACAGTGGTGAAGTTTGAGAAGATTGGTTTGCACGGATCACCTTCTTTGCAGTTTTGTCGTGTATCTGGATGGCTACCAGCTCGTATAATACTTTAGCCTGCTCGACGGCATCACGCATTTCCTTATTGATAGACCGCCTATTTTTGTCCATCATCGCGTCCACCAGATAACGAATTTGCCGACCGAGGTTAGCAAAAGCCATGTTATTCGACGTTTCCTCTACAGCCCTCGACACTTGGACAGTGCTTGGTGTCGTGTTGATTGGAGATCTTGCAACTTTTCTGCTTTTAGCAAATTGGTTCTCCGTATTATTTAGTTGTGGGGTTTCGTTATTAGTATTCATTTTGTTGGGTCCCAACTCTTAAGTCGTTATACATGATCGATGTGCAGTCGCGTATAAAATCCCATGGTTATCTTTGCATGCAGGGAGGCCATGCAAGGGTTGAGTCACGACTTTATGAGTACGTGAGCTCAGAGCCGGAACCGCGTTAGTCGGGAGAAACTCAACCGAGCCCGCACCGCTAACTTAATGGTGACAATACAAGGAGCGTGCTTTAGAGACTTGCCAATTTTTAACGGGACGGAGGCAGTACCAGCATTAGCTCAGCAGCCATTTCAGTCAGATTTCACACTGCTTACTAAGATGCTGGAATACTGATAACCGTCAGCCCAGGGGTCTTCTTTTAAAAAAAAGGGGGGTTCCAGTGGTCACATCTAGAGTCTTACTGGTCTCGACTCTATTCCCCTTCACGCATTTGTTAGTCGTATCACCGTATCACCGAGTATTATGACTATCCAGGGGATACCTAGCATCTTGTCGGAGGTTACGAGCTGCCAGAGGAGCCATACATGTCCGATTACCAAGTTCGTGGTGACCAGGGCTGTATCTCCCACTAGAGACAACTCTTCCAGTGACGTCTTGCCGGAGGTTGCGCGCTTTTTTCACTGCTAAGGAGAGTACTAAGCCATTCTTATCCAAATCAATGGAGACTGGCACATACAGCCCACCAGGGGCAGCTCTCTTAGTAGCAACTTCCCCTTGACATATTAATCGCCTTTTACGACAAGCAATGCCGGCTGAGGTGGTATTCTACGACCGCTCACCACCACGGTGTATGTGTGTGTATGGCTGTGTGTGTTGACAAAGGGGCTCTCGTAGTCAGGTACACTCGACTACAGATTTTTTACTTGTTTGTTGTAATTCAGTGTTATTCTTAGATTTTCCACACAACAAAAAATGGTATTAAAAAGTGGAAATAATAATGGAGAAACTCAACACAAATTTCGGTAAAATACCAATGGAGCAGTTTATGTGCGTAGATGAGCAGATTTGTGCAACAAAAGCTAGAGATCAAATGAAAAGGTATTTACCCAAGAAGCCTCATAAGTGGGGAAAAATGCGACGTTTTTATCTGCTTTAATAAGCATAAAAATATATAAATTACTCAATCAATTTAGTATGTAATATATAGTTGACAGTTAAAAATTTTTTTTTCCAGTTAAGCACTTTTGTTGCAGATCTGCAACACACAGTTTTTCTTGAAAAAAAGAAAATATGGAAGAACCGAAATTAAATAAAAAAATAAGAGAAGTTGTATTTTTTATTTTCAATTTTACACGAAATAAAAAAAAAATGTTGAAAATCGGAGTTGTTGCGCTTTAAAGGGTTAATCAGTTAATCATAAAATTTTACATATTTAAGTGTCATATTATTATTTATATTATTATATATATTTTTCCAAAGCCGTTTTCTGGTGTATATGTGTGTATATGGGTGTGTATGTTTGTGTATGTGGACTGTATGTGGGCAAAGAAGTTCTCTTAGTCGGGTACGCCCTACTAAAGCTTTCTTACTTGTTCTTAGGTTGTAAAGAATGGCTGTTTCACCAATAATTTTGTGGGTATCGGTCATGATTGTCTCTGCAATGAAATTTCCTGTTTGCTATTACTTTATTAACTAATCGAGTATTCTTTGGAAATATATATTCTTGCAGTACCTGTTTTATATTTTCCTCAGCTGCACTGTTGTGCGAGTTTTACTTGTTTTTGCTCATTCTTATCAAAAAATTTTAAAGCCTTCGCTCACATTTCCGTTGACTGCGTATTTTTATTTTTCATCACCAAATCACTTAATCCAAAATTTGTTGTTTATTAGAAAAATATTTGATATGTCTTGACTTTTGACCGATTATGATAAAAGTACGCATTGATGCAACTGGATTTTTCTCTTTTATAATTTAGTTTCTAAAACAGTTTACGGGCTTATTAGAAGACTTAATGTTATTTGTTATTAATGTTGCACTGTGTATGGTGGGTATGTCAGATGATACATGTATTTACTTGGCTTATAAAAGATATTTGCATTGTATTCGTCAATGAGTTCTTTGTCCGCGAATGCAAATGAAAGAGGTTTTATATCCCATAGAGGTCGTTTCTTAACATTTTGAAAATTCATATTTTTGGCCCCTTTGCATTTAAACAAAAACTAAAAGAGAAATAATTGAAATTTGCAAAATAGGAAAGTATGTAACAGGTAGAAACAATTATCTGAAACTCCATAAAGTATATATTCTTCGTTAGGACGACTAGCTGAGTTCATCTAGCCATGTCTGTCTGTCTGTCTGTCCGTCCGTGATGAACGTATGTTCCTCAGACACTATAAGCGCTAGCGCAACCAAATTGGCAATTTAGATTCGTTTTTTTCGTACATTATAAGACATTGCTTTAGATTTTTGAATTTACTGCCCTGATCCGCCCAGTAAAAAAAAAATTATTATTAAGAACAATTTTCAACCGATCGAAATTTTTTTCATTCTCAATTATCAAAACTGTCACATTTATAGTTATGAACCTTCACATGCCATACAAGAATAAGAGATGCATTCCAAAAAACAATAGTTTGATGCAGTTTAAAGGCTGCTTGCATCATCAGCATGTATTTCTTCAGATACGAACGTGGAAGAAACTCTACCGTCAGTGGCAGTTAATATCGAGTCATGATTCGCAAATATTTCTTTACCCAGAGTTGAACTTGGTTGACATGTGTTTTCAATAAGATGGTGCCACTTGCTACACAGCTCATGAATGCATATTAAAGAGCCCTCTATTATTTATTCACCTCTCTTGATTATTTCCTGTATGGCTATGTTAAGTCATAACTTTATGTGGACAAACCGAAGTCGATGGAAGCCTTTCAGCATAACATAATACCCGTAATTCGTGGAACAGAGGTCGAGAATAGAGCAACCCAATTTTGAATGAAGGTTGCTTATTTTAGTACGCTGTACGAATTTATTCAGGATTTTTAGCTTCTTTAGCTTTTTAAACAAGTAAGAAATCTGTAGTTAAATGTACCCGCTACGAGAAACGCCTTTGTCTATATTCAGTTATATACACACACATACGCACAGTTCTACACTCACTTTGAGCTGTTGCGCGTGGCTCTTAGCCTCCCGCGGTTTATGAAGCTGTACTTAATGTTGAGTAACTTCCATGTTTTTAATCAATCCTTACGAACTTTACAACGTCGATCAAGAATGGTCTATTTTTTATGTGTGCCAAAAAAAGAAAATTGTGCTTAATAATAGTTTCTTTCGTTTTGGGTGGTCAGGGACGAAAATTTAAATATCTAAAACAAACTCGTATAGCGTACGAATATAACAAATCTAGGTTTAAAATATGGTTTCTCTAGCTCTTATAGTCTTGTTCATACAGACGGACGGACAGACGGAAATAGCTATATCGACTCAGCTAGTCGTCCTGGTCAAGAATATATATACTTTATGGAGTCTCTGATGATTATTTCTATCTGTTACATTCTTTTCGATTTAGCACAAATCCACTTTGCTTTTTTAGCCCCTTTGCCTTTTTTATTGGAAATGTGCAAAATCGAAAAGTATGTAACAGGTAGAAACAATCAGCGGAGACCGAATAATGTATATATATTCTGAATCAGGACGACAAGACGAGTCGATCTTGCCCTGTCCGTCCGTCCGTATGAACGCCTGTTTCTCAGAGACTATAAGAGCTAGAGCATCCAAATTTTAAATCTAGATTCGTTATTTTCGTACGCTATACGAGTTTGTTTTTTAATTTTTGAATTCCCTCCCCTGACCACCGCAATTCGAAAAAAACGATTATTAAACACAATTTTCAACCGATTTAATTTCTTTTTGGCACACATCATAATTAGACCGTTCTTGATCTATATTGTGAATCTGGGTAAGATTGAACAAAAAACTCGGAAGCTATACATCATTAAAAGTGGTGTTATGGGGCACGGGGGCTTAGTAGTGCGCGCATAATAAGAGCTAGAGCAACGAAATTTGGAATCTAGATTTGTTATGCTCGTACGCTCTACGAGTTTGTTTTAGATTTCCTAATTTCCTCCGCTGACCCCCACAATTCGAAAGAATCGATTATATGGCACAATTTTCAACCGATCAAATTTCTTTTTTGCCCACGTATTAATTAGGCTATTCCTGATATACATTGTGAATGTCGTTAAGATTGAACAATAAACACGGAAGTTATACAACATTAAGTTTCGCGCCATAGAGCGCGGGCTGCTAAAAGGCGCAAAGGCTAAGTACGTGCAGAACTGTGTGTATGCGTGAATAAGTGTGTGTATGGCTGTGTATGTAGGTAAAGGGGCTCTCGTAGTCGGGTACATTCGACTACAGATTTCTTAGTTGTTTTCAAAAGGCAAAGGGGATAAAAACAAACGAAAACAAGTAAGAAACCTTTAGTCCAGTGTACCTGACTACGAGAGCCCCTTTGCATATATATACTGCTATACACACACATACTTAGACATACATACATTTCTACTCGAATTTATACATTGCGCGCGCCGGAGGCTAATCCGCGCTCTATTGCGCGATACTTAATGTTAAATAAATTCCGTGTTCTTAATCAATCTTAACGATTTTTACAACGTAGATTAAGAATGTTCTAATTATTCTTTGTTTTTTTTCTGTTACGGGAAAATCTTAAATTCTATTTTAAGTACCTATTATGATTGTAACTGGAATGAAGTGTATGGGCCCCTAAATAATGTTCGCTGGGTTGGCATGTCGTTACTAGGAAGACGGGATCCGCTAGATTGTCACAATAAGTCTCTCGCGAGGTGGTTTCGCACGGATCTTGTTGTGGTGTCTAACGCTATATTGGGCTATAACGTATCTGACGGGTGGAGTGTTAAGATACTTAAGATACAATCTCTCGATATCAGCCAGTAGATCAGTAGTTCTGTTGCTTGTGAAGGGCTTTTGGAGCAACTGATCGCGGTGTCATCAGCAAATGTGTATAGTAACAATTTGCTGCTTATAGGAATATCTGCTGTGTAGAGTAAATATAGTGTAGAAGCAACTACACTGCCTTGAGGAACTCCAGCTTTTGTGAGGTGGTCTTCATATATCGCCAAGTTGTTTCGCTCAGAGAATGTTTTATTATAGAGGTATGACTCTTATAGGTTGTGAGTGCACTTTGAAAGCATTGTTTTTATTTTGTACATTAGACCATCTAAGCAGGCTCTGTCAAAAGCTTGAGCGAGGCGGGCAGTACACAGCGGCAAGAGTAAGATTGCATTTGGATGCGTGTATGTCAACAGAAGTTGCTTGCAGGTAATCTGTGGCAAAGTCATCGCGAAAGTTGTGTTTTATACGATTTTTAATGTGATTTGTGTCATGGAAGGTGTATCCCTGTATTTGGAAATTGTATTTGCTTGTGTGCTGTTCCACAGCACCATTATAAGAGGAGCCAGTATAACTAACTGTTGGGATGCAAGTATTTGCATCATAAGATTTTGATTGCGTAGTCGTGGGCATAAATGTCATGAATTCTTTCATATTTTGATGTTTGACAAAGTTTCGATGTTGTTTTGCGGAAGTCTTGTTTTTTGCTGTGCGTGTCTTTGAACCTCGTGACCTGCAAAAGAAGGTGTGGTTGCTTGACTTGATTTAAATGCCCTTGCAAATGTGAAGTTCCCATTAAATTTGGATCGTGTAAATGTATTTGCAAACTTTACTTAGGTTGTGTCTTCTTTTTAACCCCTTTGCCAAAGTGCAACTAATGAAAATTTGCAAAATCCAAAAGTATGTAACACGTAGAAATTATCATCGGAAACCCCATAAAGTATATATATTCTTAATCAGGACGACAAGACGAGTCGATCTACCCTGTCCGTCTGTCTGTCCGTCCGTCTGTCCGTCCGTCTGTCTGTCCGTCCGTCCGTGCATATGAACATCTGTTTCTCAGAGACTAGAGGAACCAAATTTGGAATCTAGATTCGTTATTCTCGTACTCTATAAGAATTTATTTTAGATTTTGAATTTCTTCCTCGACCCCCGCGATACGAAAAAAGCGATTAATAGACACAATTTTCAACCGATCATATTTCTTTTTGGCACACATAATAATTACACCATTCTTAATCTTCTTGTAAATTTCGTTTAGAATAAACTATAAACACGGAAGTTATACACCATTAAGTATCGCGCTGTTGACCGTGGGGGGCTAAAAGGTGCGCGCAGTGGTTAAGTACGTGTGCAACTGTGTGTATGTGTGAGAATGTGTGCTTTTAGCTGTGTATGAAGTTAAAGGGATCTCTCGTAGTCGGGTACAGTCGACTACAGATTTCTTACTTGTTATTGTCTAGAATGTTGATTATCGGTATTGTATTGAAGCCCTGTACCTTCAATGCTTCCTTAATATCAGTAGGGCTTACATCTGGTTCAATGTCTTTGTTTCTTAATATTTCTTTCGAATAATTTGAAAGCCGCCAGAAGACACTTGGTCGTTGCTCCCTGGGAACGGATTATGCCAATGGCACAAGCATTTAAAACTTACTTAAACTACATTTGATTAAAACTTACACTAACTCTAACTACAATGTGTGCTTCATAGGAGCTGGCACGCTATACGCACTCACTCCCGACCGGCGCTCCGTCGTCTCGCTACTGTTGTTGTCCTTGCGGGTGCCGCCGGTGGCAGAAATTTATAGCTTTAATCATTTCTAGCTATGTCCATCTGACCGACTGTTTGTCCATCCTTCCGTCTGTCCGTCTGTATGAACGTCTGTTTCTCAGAGACTATAAGAGCCAGGGCAACCAAATTTTAAACTTAGATTCGTTATTTTCGTACGCTATACGAGTTTTTAGGTTTTTGAGTTTCCTCCCCTGACCACCGGAATTCGAAAAATAAAATTATTAAGCACAATTTTCAACCGATTCAATTTCTTTTTGGCACACATCATAATTAGACTATTCTTAATAAATTTTGTAAATCTGAGTAAAATTGATTAAAAAACTCGGAAGTTATACATCATTAAAAGTGGTGCTATGGTGCGTGAGGGGGCTAAGTGGTGCGCGCAAAATAAGAGCTAGACCAACCAAATTTGGAATCTGGATTTGTTATGTTCGTACGCTATACGAGTTTGCTTTAGATCTTGTTATTTTCTCTCCTGACCCCGACAATACGAAAATAAAAAATCGATTATTAAGTACAATTTTAAATCGATTGAATTTATTATTGGCACACATCATATTTAGACCATTATTCATTAACGTTGTGAATTTCGTTAAGATTGAACAATAAACACGAAAATTATGTAACATTAAGTATCGTGCTTTAGAGCGTGGTGGGCTAAAAGGCGCGCGCAAGGGTTAAGTACGTGTACAACTGTTTGTCTGTGTGAGTATGTGGCTGTATGTCTGTGTATGTAGACAATGGGGCTCACGTAGTCGGGTACATCCGACTATTGCTTTTTACTTGTTTTATCCGTCTTAAATGTTCTGAAGTGACATGATGCGCATTCTAGATAACCGCCTCGCCTCAATTGTGGCATTCATCTGTATTGTCGTGACCAAAGCTCTTCAAGTAACTCCGAAAACAACCATAACCAGTTAGGAGCTGTGTTAGGTGGAAGTTACCTAGCCACGTCTTCTTCCAAGCCAAACTTTGAGATGAGGAATCATCGACCCTTTTGCGAGGTATTCCAGCGTAATTGCCAATGCTCTTTTGCTTTGCTACAGCGAGGTTGACACGTTTAATGATCTCGAGGCTAGCGGCCTCATGTGGATTGCACTAAGTTCGGCAATTTGCACGGGTTAAGTGGAAACATAAGTCAAGTACGCGTCATTACGCTGAATAGAGAGACGGTGTTCGTCGTGCTCACGTTTACGCGAGGCCCGAATGTTGTTTTGACTCATTGTTTTGTCCGCTGTCAGCGTTATTAATGCTTCAGCACAAAAAAATAGGTGTTTCGTTTTTATTTTGTATTTAATTTATAATTTAATATTTCTCCCGGAACCTCTGTTCCGACTCAATTACAAAAAAAAAAAAAACAATAGTGCGCCAAAAATAAATTTGATCGATTGAAAATTGTGCCAAATTATCGAGTTTTTCGTATTGTGTGGGTCAGGGGAGGAAATTTAAAAAACATACGTGGGCTCGCATAGCGTACGAAAATAAGGAAACTAGATTTCGTTCGCCACGAGCAGTATGCTGAGCATGCCAAGGATGTACCACGAGAGACAATTACGGGTCCGCTCTCGGCCTGGATGATCCCTGCCGTGGTTAGTAGATGACCTAGCATTGAGTAGCATCCTAACGGTCATGAAGAGTTAAGCAAGCTGCCTTGGATAGTGCCAGGATGTAGGAACCTGGCCACTCAACCCAATTGTGCCCCGAGAGGGAATCAGGGCGCACAGCCTAGGTGGCAGTGGCCACAACGGTGACCCCCTGCCAACCATAACCGCGGGAATTACGCACTGGGTCAGGGCTGGGCGACAGGTGCCGGTTGGTTGAAGAAAGTGGATAGGGAAAAGGGGGTGGATCCAGTGGCATAATCTGGGTCCCACGGGGTGACAACGGTGCCAGAAGACACTTGGTCGTTGCTCCCTGGGAACGGATTATGCCAATGGCACAAGCATTTAAAACTTACTTAAACTACATTTGATTAAAACTTACACTAACTCTAACTACAATGTGTGCTTCATAGGAGCTGGCACGCTATACGCACTCACTCCCGACCGGCGCTCCGTCGTCTCGCTACTGTTGTTGTCCTTGCGGGTGCCGCCGGTGGCAGAAATTTATAGCTTTAATCATTTCTAGCTATGTCCATCTGACCGACTGTTTGTCCATCCTTCCGTCTGTCCGTCTGTATGAACGTCTGTCTCTCAAAGACTATAAGATCCAAGGCAACCAAATTTTAAACTTAGATTCGTTATTTTCGTACGCTATACGAGTTTTTAGGTTTTTGAGTTTCCTCCCCTGACCACCGGAATTCGAAAAATAAAATTATTAAGCACAATTTTCAACCGATTCAATTTCTTTTTGGCACACATCATAATTAGACTATTCTTAATAAATTTTGTAAATCTGAGTAAAATTGATTAAAAAACTCGAAAGTTATACATCATTAAAAGTGGTGCTATGGTGCGTGAGGGGGCTAAGTGGTGCGCGCAAAATAAGAGCTAGACCAACCAAATTTGGAATCTGGATTTGTTATGTTCGTACGCTATACGAGTTTGCTTTAGATCTTGTTATTTTCTCTCCTGACCCCGACAATACGAAAATAAAAAATCGATTATTAAGTACAATTTTAAATCGATTGAATTTATTATTGGCACACATCATATTTAGACCATTATTCATTAACGTTGTGAATTTCGTTAAGATTGAACAATAAACACGAAAATTATGTAACATTAAGTATCGTGCTTTAGAGCGTGGTGGGCTAAAAGGCGCGCGCAAGGGTTAAGTACGTGTACAACTGTTTGTCTGTGTGAGTATGTGGCTGTATGTCTGTGTATGTAGACAATGGGGCTCACGTAGTCGGGTACATCCGACTATTGCTTTTTACTTGTTTTATCCGTCTTAAATATTCTGAGGTAACATGATGCGCATTCTAGATAACCGCCTCGCCTCAATTGTGGCATTCATCTGTATCGTCGTGACCAAAGCTCTTCAAGTAACTCCGAAAACAACCATAACCAGATAGGAGCTGTGTTAGGTAGAAGTTACCTAGCCATGTCTTCTTCCAAGCCAAACTTTGAGATGAGGAATCATCGACCCTTTTGCGAGGTATCCCAGCGTAATTGCCAATGCTCGATGCTCTTTTGCTTTGCTACGGTGAGGTTGCAGAAACAATCTCATTGGTGGGCGCTAGGGTCACCTTTGCTTCAACGTAAAGGTCCTCGATTGGCACGATGCTTGTAATAACGAGAATTGCGCCATCAGAGATTGTTCTGAAGGCGGAGGTATGTATGAGGCCACGTGCATCGCTTCGTACTATATTAGTGCTGCATATAATATCGTAGCTTTGGTGATACAGCAATCGATGATGCTGTTGCTTCGGGTGGCGCGTGTTAAGCTTAATTCTGGAAGCGCACGTGTGGAGTCTGCTGCTTCTTTATGCACTAAATGTAAGTGTTCATGGCCAATGACCCAGCTGATTCGTATCATTCACAGGTCTGCTAACACCTACCCGGCTACCGGCAAACACCGGGAACATCATCTTTCGTGACCAGTTCATCGAGCTCGTGTACTGATTTGAGCAGTTTCAGTCTGGCACCAGCCAGTTGTACAACAGCATTTTGCAGGCTCCTCAGTTTGAATTATTTATGCATGTTCCTCTGTCTATAAATTTTATCATTTTTTTTTAACTTAAAATTATTTATTGAATCTTCTCTTATGAGATAAACAATAATTTATTCAAATCTGAAATTCTAGCTTAAGTACCTGTTACGATTGTAACTGGAATGTATTGTGTGGGTCCTTAAATATTGTTTGTTGTAATGGCATATCGTTACGACGAAGAGGGGATCGGTTATAGTTCAACGGTTCCCCGGTGATAGTTCGAACAGTCTAAGATTGTGCCCTTTGTATCGACGTTGCTATTCCTGGCGGTCCCACACAGCTCAAAGCCGTAGGTCCAGATCGGTTTTAGAACTGAATTGTACAGTAGGACCTTGTAGTCGAGGCTAAGGGAAGAGTATGCGTTGATGAGTCAGTGGAGACTGATTGCACTCAGATGTAGTGACTTTCTTTTCTTTTCTATGTGCCTGCGCCAAGTAAACCGCCTGTCGAGGTGTACACCGAGGAAGTTATCCCAGCTGATTTCGGGATTGTAATGCCATTTAGTGCGGGTAAGGGAGGGACCGTCTTCTCTGTTAAGGATGAACGTAAACTGCTTGCATATCTGCTCTTTAACTTTTATGCGCCTGTCGTACAGCCAATTCTCAATATCAGCCAGGTAAGAGCGCATTTGGAGCAACTGATAATCGCGGTGTTGTTGGCAAATATGGATAATAACAATTTGCGTCTCGTAGGAATGCTTGCACAATAAAGTAAATATAAGGTAGGACCAAGTACGCTCTCTTCAGAAAGTCTAGCTTTTGTCTTCAAACATTGCCATGTAACATCGCACAGAGAGTGCAGTTAGGGAGCATTGTTTTTACTTTGTACATTAGACCATCTAGTCAGAATCTGTCAAAGCTTGACCCACGACAAGAAAGATCGCTGAATAGTACTGCTGCTGTTTAAATGTCGTGCTAATATTTGACGTTATTTGATTGACTTGCTTGGTTCTGTGTTTTGCTAAGAAAACAAATTGGTGTGTTAGAATTTTGCTGTGGTTGTTAAGTTATGGGATAATGTATCCCAGTAGCAATTTTTTCAAAAAGTTTTGATAGACACGATAGAAGACTTATAGGTCTATATAATGCGGAAAATAATTGATCCTTTCCGCGTATCATAATTAAGATAGATTTTTATATGGAAAGTAAACGAGTTTGGTTATTGCATTAAATAACAGGAAGATTATGTGCAGCTCACATCAGCATTGTGGGAGCTCAATTATTATAATTTTCAGTTATTTGGTCGCGAGTACAGATGATGTGTCTTAATCGCTTCGTGCCGACTCGCAGAGTTTCTCATTGGCTTAATAGTTTCTACCCGTGGGTGTAGTAATGGGTGACTTACGTAAATTCAAAAATCTAAAACAAACTTGTCTAACTTACGAGCAAACGATGAACTGACGGACATGGCTAGATCGACTCAGCTTTATTGGGTCTCTGATGATTATTTCTATCTGTTACATACTTTTGGATTTGAAAAAATCCATTAGTCCCACTTTGCTTTTTTTTCAAAAGGCAAAGGAGATAAAACGAAACGAAAACAAGTAGGAAACCTGTAGTCCAGTGTACCCGACTACGAGAGCCCCTTTGCTTACATATACTGCTATACACACACATACTTAGACATACATACAGTTCTACACGAATTTATACATTGCGCGCTCCGGGAGCTAACCCGCGCTCTATTGCGCGATACTTAATGTTAAATAACTTCCGTGTTCTTAATCAATCTTAACGAAGTTTACAACGTAGATTAAGAATGGTCTAATTATTTTTTGTTTTTTTCTCTTACGGGAAAATCTTAAATTATTTCTTAAGTAGCTTTAACGATTGTAACTGGAATGAAGTGTATGGGTCCCTAAATAAATATTGGGCTATAACGTATCTGACGGATGGAGTGAAATTAGAACTGAACTGTACAGTAGGACCTTGTAGACGAGGCTAAGGGAAGAGTATGCGTTGATGAGTCAGTTGAGGCTGTTAGCCCTCAGATTGATTTATATTCCTTTTTTCTCCATAATCCTGCGCCAGGTAAGCCGTCTGTCTAGGTGTATTCCGAGGTGAGAAACCTCAGCTGATTTTGGGATTGTGATACCATTAAGTGATTGTGAATGACAGTCTAAGACAGTCTAAGGGTGAACGTAACGTGCTTGCTTTTCAGGTCGTTAACTGTTATGCACCAGTCAGACAGCCGACTCTCGATATAAGCTAGGTAGGAGATCAGTTATTCTGTTGCTCGTGAAGGGCATTTGGAGCAACTGATGATCGCGGTGTCAACGGCCAATGTGGATTGTAACAATTTGCTGCTTGTAGGAATTTCTGCTGTGTAGAGTAAGTATAGTGTAGGAGAAAGTACACTGCCTTTAGGAACTCCAGCTTTTGAGATGTGGTCTTTAGACATCGCCAAGTTGCATCGCATAGAGAATGTTCTTTTATAGAGGTATGACTCTTATAGGTTGTGAATGCACTGTGGGAGCATTGTTTTTATTTTGTATATAAGACTATCTAACCAGAATCTGTCAAAGGCTTGAGCTACGTCAAGAAAAATCGCTGTGCAATATTCCCGATGTTAAAATGCCGTGCGAATAATTGACGTTATTGGATTGACTTGCTCGATTGTGCCGTGCTTTTCACGGAAGCCAAAGTGGTGGTTGGTATTTTGCTATGACTGTTCAGGTATGGAATAAGGTATCCCAGTAGGCATTTTTCAAAAACTTAAGATAGGCACGATAGAAGACTTATAGGTCTATATGATGCGGGAACCGTGTGATCCTTTGAGCTCTCCATAATAGGAATTTGGTGCTGGAAGGAGATAGTTTTTCTATATTGTGGCGTTGGCTGCGTTTCTCTTCTTGTTTTAATGCTTTAGATAATCTTTGAGAAGCTTCTCCAAGATTTTGTTTGGCGGAACGCAGTCTCTGGGATTGCCCTTCTCGTCTTCAGCGACGTTTTTCCATCACTAGCTGCTCAATCTGTGCATTTGATCTTTTCGGCTTAGGCGTTGCGTTTGAAGATTCTCGAGTTACATTACGTGCTGCTGTAACGAGAACAGTCTTTAGATGGTGAATAACAATGTCCACGTCGTCTGTGCCGTGGAGCTTTGGATTAAGCGCAATGTGTCAGCTTACGTATTTTGTAAATTTAATCCAGTTAGTTCTACAGGATGTCAATGTTTGCGGTTTGTTCTCAATTTCGATCTGAGGGCGTTGGGCAAGGTTTAACAGAAAAGGTGAGTGGTCCGATTATAGATCTGTGAGAGATTGTGCTGATATCGATAGCGAGGAATATTTTTTGTTACAGCGAAGTCGATCAAGTCAGGCAATTTTTTCGGGTCTATTAGCCAGTATGTAGGTCGACCCGGAAAACCGAAATTTAGTTTGTTTCTAAATTGAGTGATTGCGTTATACAGCTATTTATCCTTAGGGGTCACGAGCCGAGATACCTAGTGTGTGTGCTTGGTGTTTTAGTCACCTGCTACTATGAAACGTAGTTCTCCATCTACTTTTTAGAGGTGCTAAAGACACTCGTTGATTGAGGCGGTGTTTTAATTCTTTATATACCGGACAACCTCGGTAGTTTGCTATATGCTTACCTCTTTGTGCTTGAGTCATCCCTATTAAATGGGCAACTTCAAGAATTATGGAGCTCGCCGCATGCTCTACATACAGGGCGAAGCGTGCAATACGACCTAGTTCTTTCGGTTATTATCAGTGACGAACTTGGTCAGCGATCTGAATGTATTTTCCGTTTTGATTTGGACTTTAGTCTCTTGAATGTTTCTTTTAGCTAGCGAAATAACGTGGAAGATATCTTTCCCAATCAAGCAAACTATTTTGTTGACAAGAGCATTAGAGGCCGTCTCTCTGAAAAAAATTGGTGGCGGTGTAACTGTCAGTTGTTGTATGATTTGAGTTTTTGCAATTTATTTTGGGTTGGTTCCCTTTTACTAAATTTTGCGGGTGTATGATTGTGTATGATAGAACCTTTCTTTTTTGATGATGCAGGAAGCGTTTCTGACTTAGTTGTAGTTTACCAGGTCCAGTGTGAACAGTGCGTTTGCCCCTTGGGTTAGACATAAGACTTCCCCTTTCAGTAGCCCACGCGTTAAAATCGCCAGCTATGATTACAGGATTTACGAACAAAGTCGTTATTGCTTTGGCTTACCCAGATGGGGAGGCAATGCCTACTATTATATAGGCTAGCATGGCCCCGTATATCTATTTGATGTCCCAGGGTCGTTCGCACGTGATGTTAGTGAACGGCGACCCTCTGTTACTGTTTAACGTCGACACTATCATTCAGCAATACCAGATTGAGTGCGCACATTGCGTTAATAAATGCTCTTCCCCTTGGGCTAGACTTCCCCATTCAATAGCCTACGCATTGAAGTCGCCAGCTATAATTACAGTATTACAAACTCTTGTGTGATCTACAAAAAACTCCTACATTTCATTGAACTGGTCCAGTTTGTCACTCGACAAGGCGTAATCTTGCAGAACACTTACATTGGCATAATCAAAGCCATATTCAAGAGGAGACACTTTTCCTAAAAGGTCATTTTTTTGGTTGTAGCCCTGCCTTATCCAGTACCAGTTGTGAGTTGCCTAGAGAGGTAAGGCTCGCTCAGGAGCATGCGATCTACCTTATGCTCAAATGCAGTCTGATATAGAAACGGTTGACTTTGCGGTGGACTATATTAAATTGTTCCAGCTTGATGACGTAAATTAACTACCTGTTGTAGGCCGCACGCAAATATCGGATCTCTTTCTTTGGAGCCTATGATGCACTGAGGTAGTGTCGCGCAACTTTTGGCCTTGTATATTTGGCTTTGTACGTTTGACTTTGTGCCCCCGTTTCCCACAACACAAACATCAATAAAAACGATCATTTTGTTGGTCGTGGATAGGTGTTCATATATTGTGAAATGTAGCACCGTGACCAGCCATTGAGCCATTATTTAGTACAGAAACTGCAATTCTTCCCTGCTTTATGGTCCTCCTTGGTTTTGAGAAAATGGAGCTATTGGATTTCTGCAAACACCTAAAATCTACTCAGCTAGTCGTCCTGATGAAGAATATACATACTTAATGGGATCTCCGATGATTATTGCTACCTGTTACAAACTTTTCGATTTTTCAAATTTTCATTAGCTCCTTTTTAAACATGAGTTTGTTTTATTATTATTATTTGGCCTTAACATCCCTACGGGGGTACAGCCTGATGCACAAGTTCCCTCCACGCGTTTCTATCCTGTGCGCGCGTCCTCCAGTTGAGCTGGAGCTTGTTCTTCCATACGGGCAACATGACCTAGCCAGCGAAGTCTCATAATGTGAATTCGCTTGACCACATCAATGTCCCCGTAGAGCTCATACAGCTCGTCATTCCATCTGATGCGATATGTACCGTTAACGTTTGTAGGGCCATATATCTTGCGAAGTATTTTTCTCTCAAACACTCCCAGAGCAGCTGCATCCATTTGTGGAACTGTCCATGCTTCTGCTCCATACAGAAGCACTGGAAGGATGAGCGTCTTGTAGAGTGTTATTTTTGTCAGACGAGAGAGGGCTCTGCATTCTGAGCCCGTAGTAGCACCTGTTGGCAGTTGTAATCCTCCGTTTGATTTCTAGGCTAACATTATTGTCACCCGTCATCGTGGAGCCGAGGTAAGTAAATTCACCTACTGCCTCAAAGCTATAGCTACATGCTGCCAGTCGAGAGTCAACGCGTCGTGATTCTCTGCTGGAGCATGTCATAATCTATCTTTCGATAGCGCCAAAGGCTCCCGTCACATCTCTTGGTACGGCCAATAATGTTAATATCATCCAAGCAGCTAGACACATTTGTTCGTCAGATTTGTGCCAGTCCGATGAACGCCAGCTTTCCTTATGATACTTTCCATCAGTAGATTGAAAAGCACACAAGACACCTAGTCACCTTGTCTCAGACCACACTTGGTATTAAAGATTTCAGAATGGTCACTTCCTACCTTAACAGAGCTCTTAGTATTGCTCAATGTCATTCTGCAAAGCCGTATTAGCTTCGCAGGAATACCAAGCTCAAACATGGCAGCATACAAGCGATCCCGCCGTGGGCTATCAAAAGTGGCCTTGTAGTCGACAAACAGGTGGTAAGTGTCGATCTGGCTCTCATGCGACTTCTCCAGGGTCTGGCGCAGTATGAATAGCTGGTCAACAGTGGACCTGCCAGGTCTGAAACCACACTGATAAGGTCCAATCAGTGCTTCAGCAAATGGTTTCAGTCTTTCACACAATACGCTCGTCAGAACCTTATATGCCACTGACAGTAAGCTGATGCCACGGTTATTTGCCCGTAGCATGGCATCACCCTTCTTCAGGACAGGACAGGTTCCAATCATCGGGTATGCTCTCCACAAGCCATACATAGCACTGGAATTCGTTTATACACCTCACCAACTCTTGGCTTCCCGCCTTGAACAATTCAGCTCCCAAGCCATCAGCACTTGCTGCTTTATTGTTCTTGAGCCGCTGTATTGCGGCCTCGACTTCATTATGGCTAGGGGTTGATATCTCAAATTCGTCATTGATTGGGGCTAGTGGATCAGTTTCTTCTGCGTTAACATTGAAGTCATCGCCCTCCAAAAGACTTGAGAAGTGATCCCTCCATAACCTTAGCGTGACCGTTGCATCTGTGACCAGGATTCCGTCATCATCTCTGCAGATGATCAGCCATCTACTTTTATATCCTTGGGTAAATCGCTTCACCCTCTGGTAAAAGTTTCGGGCATCATTTCTGTTTCTACTACACTCCATTCTCTCACACTGGCTTCTCCCTCTCCCAATCCTCCCAAGTTTGTTTTAGATTTTTGAATTTCCTCCTTTGACCCCCGCAATTCGATAAAAACGATTATTAAGCACAATTTTCAACCGATTGAATTTCTTTTTGACACACATCATAAATAGATCATTCTTGATCTATGTTGTAAATCTGGGTAAGATTGATCAAAAATCTCGGAAGTTATATATCATTAAAAGTGGTGTTATGTTGCCCGGGGGGGTCTAGTAGTGCTCGCAAAATAAGAGCTAGAGCAACGAAATTTGCAATATAGATTTATTATGTTCGTACGCTATACGAACAAAAGATTATTCCACTCGACTACAGATTTCTTACTTGTTGAAATATAAATTAATCAATCATTAGGTTACGTTCTGAATTTCCTTTCGATTAATTATGGACAAGTAAGTCGGGTGTACTCGACTACGAGGAATTTACAAGGAAATCTAGATTCCAAGTTTGGCTGTCTAGCTTCTATTGACATGGCTAGATCGAGTCATCTTGTTTTCGTGATCAAAACAAGAAAGAAATCTGTAGTGGAGTGTTCCCGACTACGAGAGATTCTGTGCCTACATACACAGCCATACACACACAAATCACACATACACACAGTTGTACACGTACTTAGCTATTGCGCGCGACATTTAGCCCTATTAGTCGGGTACACTCGACTATAGATTTCTTACTCGCTTCGACTGTTTTGCCGAGACACGATAGGAGCAAGATCGGCCGATACTTAGTAATCTGGTGTACGTGTTCATTAGGCATGAGTATTAGAATTATTACTGCCAATGTCGATGCATGGGGAAAAGAGGCATGACTTAGCATATTGTTATAATACTTAAAAATACAAATAATTTTTTTTATTTTAGAAATACCAAATTCTTGTATTTTAAGAGAGTGATGATGCACATGCGCTGTTTATGTTCATAAAAGAGTCTCAATTCTAAAATATTGAAAAGTACTATTCCACCATGTGCCCTTGCCTTCTGACCTACGCTTTTGGTTGGCTTGGTGGTACAAACTGGGCAGCCTGGGGCCCAGTTTGTAGATTTTTGCAGGCAAACTTCTTTAAAAAGTTTCCAATTTGCGGAATCCGTTTTGTAATTTTTTTGGAGGGATGGGGTGGGGGGTTAGTTAAGCTCTGCGGCTTGAATATTAATTAAGCTTAATTAAAATCATAGTAATATAATATATATTATTCTTATTATCGGTATACGGCTTATAAGGCTATGTGGTCGACGTCTGTTGAGGCGTCGTCCTGAGCGGCTTTTTGTCAGTAAGAGACTAACCAACCTATTGCTTTAGTTAATTATGAAGTTATTGTAACGGCTTGAGTAAAAATTTATTTGCTGGAACACAGTAGCAAGGTTCAGGTCGTTGTGCAATGTTTTGTTCTTCACATACCATTCGTATCCAGTGATAAGCCTAAGCATATTACTTTGAGCTACTTGAATGTGCTTAATTTGGCTAACTCACGCAAGCCTTTATATTTGCCAGCCATATAGCCAAATACGACTCCAAACTGTGGGGGCCCCCAGCCAAAGCAACATCGATATCATGCAAAAGGCACAATCTAAGATTCTTAGAACTATCACCGGGGCACCATGGTGAGTTCGGAATGAGCACATCCACAAGGATCTTAACATTCCACCCGCAGAGACGTTATAGCCCAATATAGAGTTAGGAACCAAAACAATAAAGAGACCCATACACTAGATTCCAGCTACAATCGTAATAGGTAACTTAAGATAGAATTTAAGACTTGTCCAAATTATTGTTAGTCTCGTAAGAGAAGATCCAATAAATAGAGCCATGTTAAAAAAATTATAAAAATATATAGCCAAATCGGGGTAATTATTTTCCTATACATTGTCACCTTGTTGCTGAGAGACAACGTGCTTTTTGTACCAAGTAGCCAATTGTATTTTCTCATAGCGGCCCTGATCCTCGTTTTCAATACTCTGATATGGGCAACGAAAGAGGGCCTCCTGTCTACGATGATCCCTAGATATGTCGCTTGATTTGTCTGCTGGACTGACCCTTCATCTAGCATTATTGATGGCGGTGTACATTCTTTTTTGTTAATGGCGATATTCTAGCGTCTAGCCAATTCTTCAATCGATATTGTATACTCTTGTATGCCATCTGCAGCTTCATATTCGCACTTCAGACTGTACGTGACGCATTCGTCATCAGCGAACGTAGACAGCATAATATTTCTTGTCTGGATACCTAGATCAATGTTAATATGCCTCAGCCCAGCATCTATGGGGGGCTGTCAATTGTTAGGCCCAACCAAATTGTTATGCAAAATTGTTGTATCCAATTTCTGGCCGCGAGGGGAGCCCCATAAGGGACTTCAAGAGCTAAGATAATATGTGGACCTTATAATATCGAATATATTATTGCTTTGAAAAACTTGACACATACATGAACATGTTGATAGTGTTAACTGGTTCAGAAGGGATCTGTATGGCGAAGCAGAATATGGTAGAGTTAAGGACTTTGAAAATGAGGGATATGGCACTTAACGAGTATGCCGATTCCTTGCGAAAGTAATGCCTTTTAAAATATTTATACTGAAATAATGACCGACTTCGAAAGATATGATCTATCATTACCCTCTGGAATGAAGTAATAAGTTTTTGGTTATGATATGGAAAGACCAGCGCCACGTCTGTATATTATCGACGAAACACGAAAATGCAGAGATGGTTGAGTATACGGACAAACAAAAACAAAATAATGAAGTCCAAATGCATCCTGGAATATAATAAGGGAATAGGAGAAACTGATCAACAAGTTCAGATGTTGACGTATTTTCCAATAATGAGAAAATACAATAAAGGATACCGAAAAGTTTTTTTTTATATGGCTCTATTCAACACCTATATTGTGTATAAAAAAATACATAATCAAAGCAAAGAGGGGTATGTTGATTCCCGAATCAATATAGCCGAAGCAATTTTAAAAATCTTCAAATTACCACAATACATAAAGTGTGCGATATTTGAACCAAGTGAAGAACCTCTCCGACTACAAGTCCAACATTGGGCCCATTTCCCTAAACATATCGACGCCTCTAAAGAAGAAACCAAGAAGGCTGTAAAAAACAGAAAATACGATGCGAAACAAGCTGGGAATGGTCGAAGTGTAAAGTAGCTTTACATCTACCAAAGTGTTTTCAAAAATACCACACCCTGGAAGAATTATAAAATTTTTAGAGTTGTAAGTTTCTATTAAATATTCATTCAAGGACAAACGCAAATTTGCAGACCATCAAAATAATGTAATGATTAATATATATAATATATAATATTGTTTTTTGTTATATATTATGAAATAACCTTAATTAGTCCCTTTGCCAAAAAAAAGAAACAAAGCGGACTATAGGAAATGTGCAAAATCCAAAAGTATGTAAAACATAGAAATAATCATCCCCATTAAGTATATATATTCTTGATCAGGACGACAAGACGAGTCGATCTAGCCATGTCCGTCTATCCGTCCGTCCGTCTGTCCGTCCGTATGAACGCCTGTTTCTCAGAGACTGTAAGAGCTAAAGCAACCAAATTTGATACGTAGAATCGTTGTTTTCGTACGCTATACGAGTTTGTTTTAGATTTTTAAATTTCCTTCCCTGACCCCCGCAATTTGAAAAAAAACGATTTTGTAGACACAATTTTTAACCGATCAAATTTCTTTTACGCACGACATATTAAGTAGACCATTCCTCATCTACGTTGTGAATTTCGTTAAGATCGAACAAAAAACGCGGAGGTTTTATATCATTAAGTACCGTGCTATACAGCGTGGTGGCTAAAACTCGCGAACAATGGCTTAAAGTACGTGCAGAACTGTGTGTATGTGTGTGTATGGCTGTGTGTGTAGGCAAAGGGGCTCTCGTACTCTGGTACACTCGACTACAGACTTCTTACTTGTTTTTAATAAAATTAGTTGATGCCGTGCACAACATCTAATCTAAAATAAATAGTTTTATTACATGCATTCACATTTCGTTTCGTTTCACGACTGTTCGTAAACATCAAAATTGGTTTGTTTAGTGTAAGTTGTGTGCGAACAGTTGGATGCAAATTTCGTTGGGCTAATTGATACGTCAAGGGGTTAAGTGGGTCTTAAAGTACTTTACTTAAGTCTCTTATTTCGATCCTTTTTTTAACGAGTGACTTTTTATATGATTCAAATTTAATTTAAATTTTACATTTATGTTAGGTTGTTTGGTAATGACATACCGGTTTCTTTATTGATTTTTGACGATTATTTTAACATAGTTACCATTGTCCGATTTAAGTGCTATATGTACCGTTGACTTCGATTATTTGCTGCCATTTTGATGGTAATTCGTATATGCCTCTTCTGAAGAAGTCTTTGTCTTTATTGGCAAAAAAACTCGGCAATTCGATTTTCACAAGCCTCCTTTGAACTGAATTTCTGCCCATCGAAAAAACAGATGGTAATTGCTTGGGGCAATGTCCGGACTATAAGGTGGATGCATTAAAACTTCCCAACCAAGCTCCCGTAGCTTGTGACGAGTCACCAAAGATGTATGGGGCCTGGCGTTGTCATGCTGGAACACAATGCCCTTACGATTCACCATGGCTAGCCGCTTCTGTTCAAGTGCAATCTTCAATCGCTCCAGTTGTTGACAGTAGAGGTCAGAATTGATGGTTTGGCTATAAGGCAGCACTTCATAATGGATAATTCCTCTGATATCCCACCATACACTCTGCAATACCTGCCGAGTCGTCAATCCTGGCTTTGCCACCGTTTGAGCCGACTCACTGTGCTTCGACCAGGATCTTTTACGCTTGGTGTTGTCATATGTGATCCATTTTTCATCGCCAGTGACCAACCGATCCGGAAATGAGTCGAGTTTATTACGGTGCATTAGATATTCGCAGATTGAGACACGGTCCAAAAGGTTCTTTTGAGATAACTCATGGGTACCCATACATCGAGCTTTTTTGATAACTTTTTCGACTTCAAATGCCTATGGACGGTTTCCGTGCTTAGTTGGAGCTTCTCTGCGATGCTTCTAATAGTCACATGACGATCTCGATCCACTATTTCCATGATTTCATCCGTATCAACGGTCACTGGTCGTCCGGCGGGCTTGGGTGTTTCGGTGACAAAATTACCACTTCGGAATCGCCTGAATCACTGTTCTGCAGTTTGAAGCGATAATTTGTTGTCTCCTAAGACAGAAATAATCTGTCTGCAAGATTCCGCAGCAGTTTTTCCTTGTGTGAAATAAAATTTTAAAATTGCGCGAATTTCGCGATTGTGAACTCCATTTCGATCAATTGTTATTTTTAAGCGCGGAAACTGATGTAAACAAGTTATACGTCATTTAAAAGGTGTTGCCATGACCTATCCAACGATATACAGCGTTGCCAGATACGATTCCATGTGACTTCAAAAGCGAAGTCGAAATTTGAATTACCAAACAACCTAATATTTTATTTTTACAATTGTTTATATTATTTTATGGAACAACATGTGTTTTCTGCTGCGCGTAAATGTTTATCCGTTGCGCTGTTTAGTAGAATAGCTTATATTGAATAACTTTTGTGTTTTTTATTCCATATTAATGATAATTTACATAAAGAATTGTCTATTTATTAAATGTTGAATACATAAATTCAATCAGGAGAAAGGACACAAAGAGGTCTTAGGACCTCGGCTTCCTTAATAATATTAATAAAAAAAAAAAAAAAAAAAAAAAATCAGGAGAATACAGTCCTTAATAATCAAGTCTTTAAGTCCTTTCCTTTTGACAAGGAAAAAAGGGTATTGGATTCGTAAAAAACAAAAACGATAATTATCACTTGAACACCTATACAGTACTTTTTTAACATGACTAGATGAGTCGATCTTGCCCTGTCCGTCTGTCGGTCAGAGTTTCCGTCAGTCCGTATATCCGTCGGTCTATCCGTCGGTCTGTCAGTCTGTAACTCTGTCCATCCATAAAAGTCGCGCGCAACAGCTTTAATTGCGTATAAAACTGTATATACGTGGTCTTGTGTATGAGTGTGTCTGTGTATATGGGCAAAGGGGTTAACATAGAAAACAACAATTTTTAGTGCGTTTGGTACTCTGTATATGTGTGTGTGAATGTCTGTGTATCTAGGCAAAAGGGATCTCGTAGTCGTGTACACCCACTACAGCTTGTTTATTTGTTTTATAGCTCTTTGTTAACCATTCCTATATTAAATACAAATCTTCTTTTTTATTTTACATATAATTATACATGTACTGTATAATAATAAAAAAATCAAACTTAGTGTTGGCAAGCGGCTTCTAAATAAGATGTCTCAACGGAATATTGTCGAGGTAAGCGTTTGTATATGAATGAATTTAATAAATAATAGACTGTAACCATTTTTATTTAGTCTAAGCAATAACGTGAATTTGGTATTAAATCGCTTAAAGTAAACAAATAATACAAACATAGCACATCTCCACTTTTTTGTTGTCAGTTAAGTAAAAAACGTTTAGGGGTTATAAAATTATTAACAATAGACATGTAAGAAATCTGTAGTCGGGTGTACACGACTACGAGATCCCTTTTGCCCAGATACACAGACATTCACACACACATATACAGAGTACCAAACGCACTGTAATCTGTTGTTTACTTTTTAGCCCCTTTGCCTTAAAAAAAGGCTAAAAAGAGCTAATGGAAATGTGCAAAATTGTTCCTCCATTCCAAAGCTTTAAGCTTTTATTCCTAAAGAGTGGTTCTGGACATCGTCCATCATGGTATTTACCTATGTGGGGAACTCTTCGATGGAAGCGCTGAGAGCAATATAGGAGCTATAAATATATAAATGTAGCTGTAGCGTTGGTTGTCCACAGCTCCAAATTGCCGCTCCTAAGGCTTAAATCCAGTTTCCATAATCCTTGTTCTGTCTTGTGCGACGAGCTCTCTCTGCTGTTCTCCAGTGGTTAAAATAAAGACGCAGTAACTTATAGCGTATAATTTTTTTCATCTTGCCGGGAACAGTGTTTACAGCACGGCTTAATTTGACAAACTTTTGGCTCCATGGGTGTCACCTTCGTAGTTGATGCATAGCTTAGATGCAACAAATTTGTTCCTGCAACTAGTTGCTATATGACCCAACCTCAGACACCTATATCACCTCCTAGGTTCTAGTTTACTGCGGATCCTGCAGACTACACAACCTACTAACACACTTCCCACAGTGAGAATCGCATCGTTCTGCAGGGTTAGGATAGCTATGAGCGCCCTTTGAACTTTTGCACTGCTTTAGGCCAGCTTCGTCTGGTAGATTATCATCGATGAGTTTAAACACCTTTTTTCAGCACCTTATCAGCTTTTCTCCGCTCATGTATGTCACGTATCTCTACCGTGGGCTCTTGAGTTGTTTGAACAGCAACTTGGTTTCGCCGTTTCTGACTTTGTTTTTTTTACATCTCACCTACACCTTTGACTTCTGCGAGCACAGATATAGCTCTAGTATGGGTGGGCCGTTTCGTTTTTCCGACTTTTTAGCCCCTTTGCCTTTTTTGTAAAAAAAGAGCAAAGCTGAGCTATTGGAAATATGCAAAATCCAAAAGTATGTAACACATAGAAATAATTATCGGAGACCCCATAAAGTATATATATTCTGAATCAGGACGACAAGACGAGCTCATCTAGCCCTGTCCGTCTGTCTGTCCGTCCGTCCGTCCGTCCGTCCGTCCGTCCGTATGAACGCCTGTTTTTCAGAGACTATAAGAGCTAGAGCAACCAAACTTGAAATCTAGATTCGTTGTGTTCGTACGCTGTACAAGTTTGTTTTTGATTTTTCAATTTCCTCCCCTGACCGCCGCAATTCGAAAAAATCGTTTATTAAGCACAATTTTCCACCGATCAAATTTATTTTTGGCACACATCATAATTAGACCGCTCTTGATCGATGTTGTGAATCTGAGTCAGATTGATCACAAATCTCGGAAGTTATAGATCAGCAAAAGTGGCGTTATTGGCCCCGGGGGGTATTGTAGTGCGCGCAAAATAAGAGCTAGAGCAACGAAATTTGGAACGTAGATTTGTTATGTTCGTACGCTATACGAGTTTATTTTAGATTTTTCAATTTCCTCCCCTGACCCACGCAATTTGAAAAAAACGATTATTAAGCACAATTTTCAACTGATCACATTTATTTTTGGTACACATCATAATTAGACCATTCTTGATCGATGTTGTGAGTCTGGGTAATATTGATCAAAAATCTCGGAAGTTATAGATCAGTAAATGTGACGTTATTGGCCCCGGGGGGTATTGTAGTGCGCGCAAAATAAGAGCTAGAGCAACGAAATTTTAAACCTAGATTTATCATTTTCGTACGCTGTACAAGATTGTTGTTGATTTTTCAATTTCCTCCCCTGACCCCTGCAATTCGAAAAAATCGATTATTAAGCACAATTTTCAACCGATCAAATTTATTTTTGGCACACATCATAATTAGACCGGTCTTGATCGATGTTGTTAATCTGGGTAAGATTGATCAAAAATCTCGGAAGTTATAGATCAGCAAAAGTGGTGTTATGGGCCTCGGGGGGGTATTGTAGTGCGCGCAAAATAAGAGCTAGAGCAACGAAATTTGGAACGTATATTTGTTATGTTTGTACGCTATACGAGCTTGTTTTAGATTTTCGAATTTCCTTCCCTGACCCCCGCAATTTGAAAAAATCGATTTTCAGATACAATTTTTAACCGATCAAATTTTTTTTACGCACACATATTAAGTAGACCATTCTTCATCTAAGTTGTGAATTTCGTTAAAATTGAACAATAAACACGGAAGTTATACAACATTAAGTACCGCGATATAGAGCGTGGGGGGTTAAAAGGTGCGCGCAATGGCTAAGTACGTGCAGAACTGTATGAGTATGTGTGTGTATGGCTGTATATGTAGGCAAAGGGGCTCTCGTAGTCGGGTACACTCGACTTCAGACTTCTTACTTGTTTTTATTGTATTATATGTGTATTTATGTGCATATGTGTGTGTAAGTCACTGTATGTGGGCAAAGGTATTCTCGTAAAGCTTATGTATTATAAGTTGGCTAAAAAAGTAAATTAACATTTATGTTTATGTATTATAAGTTGGATGATAGTTTAAATAAACATTTTGTGTTTTTGTTGTGGGGTTTGGTGGCATAAATATGCTACTATATTATTAAAAATATGTTTATACACCTATATTGCGTTAAACAGGAATCTAACCGGTGAGTGATATTACTATAATTGGACCTTGCAGAAGTTGGGCGTTTGGGAGAAGGGACAGAAAACGTATGGGCAGGACTATATCGACTCGGCAATACTGGTCAGAAAATACTTTTCGTTTGTAGGGAAAATATCAATGTGTAATACCTCAACAATTTTTTGAAGGTAATCTACCAAGAACTTTTTATTGCGGGTAACGTTCGTGTTTAGCTTTTTTACAGACCAAGCAGTCGCTTCCAGTACTGGCTGCATGGTGTGATATTTAAGGGTAATACATTTTTGTAAGTGCTGCCTTGTGCGGTCCATTGTGTTCCTTGGATATTATATCCCTTTGTTCCTTTTTGTTTTAAATATCGGTGACTATTTTTTAAGTATATTGTCGTTGCGGGAAACCAGTGTTAACTTGTTTGACAAACGGAAATATGCTAGATTAGTAGTAACAATTAAGAAATCTGTAGTCGAGTGTACACTGCCATAAACACACATACGCACAAATCTACACGTACTTATCTATTGCGCGCCTTTTAGCCCCCCGCGCTCTATGACGCGATACTTAATGTGTATAACTTCCGTGTTTATTGTTTAATTACAACGTAGATCTAGAATGTTCTATTTATTAAGTGTGCCAAAAAGAAATGTGTTTGGTTAAAGAGTGTGTATGGTTTCTTCATTTATCTTTCACATTCTTAAACCAATAACTTTTTAGCCCCTTTGCCAACTATAAGAGTAAAGCGGAGCTAATGGAAATGTGCAAAATCCAGAAGTATGTAACACATAGAAATAATCATTGGAGACCCAATAGAGTATATATATTCTTGATCAGGACGACAAGACGAGTTGATCTAGCCATGTCTGTCTGTCCGTCCGTCTGTGCGTCTGTATGCACGCCTGTTTCTCAAGACTATAAGAGCTAGAGCAACCAAATTTTAAACCTAGATTTTTTATTTTCGTACGCTATACGAGTTTTTTTTAGATTTTTGAATTTTCTCCCCTGACCACGGCAATTCGAAAAATTTGATTATTTAGCACAATTTTTAACCGATTGAATTTCTTTTTGGCACACATCATAATTAGACCATTCTTGATATATGTTGTAAATTTGGGTAAGTTTGATCAAAAACTCGGAAGTGAATACATCAATAAAAGTGGTGCTATGGAGCCCTGGGAGTTAAGTGGTGCGCAAAACAAGAGCTAGATCAACCAAATTTTGAATCTAGATTCTTTACATTCGTACGCGTTATGAGTTTGTTTTAGATTTTCGAAACTCCCCAAACTCCCGCAATTTGAAAATATTAATTATAACGCACAATTTTCTACTATTCAAATTTCTTTTTGGCACACATATTATTTAAAGCATTTTTGATTTGCGTTGTGAATTTCGTTAACATTGATAAATAAACACGGAAATTACAGGAAATTAAGTATCGCGCAATTGAGCGCGGGGCTAAAAGGCTCGCGCAATGGCTTAAAGTACGTGTAGAACATTTTTTTTTTTTTTTTTTTTTTTTTATTAGAATTAAATTAAATATATACAAAATATACAAATTTAATATTAGTTTAACGAGCACTACCTGGATCTACCTTCGGCACAAAAATTTTTTTTTATATTTGTACTTTTTTTTTTGCTGAGTTTTATATATATATATATTTTATATTTATATATATATATTTTTTTTTTTTATTTCTTTTATATATTTAATTTACAACGTCCTACAAAGGTGTTAATGAGTTTAATGTTTGTAAGGGAGGGGTTGCTGAGTAGGGAGGACGGTTTTAAGGCTCCAAAGACAGAGTGCCTGACTCTGTCTAAGCGTCCACAGGTGTCGAGTAGGTGGTCGGCGTCTAAATTATCCCTACAGAAAGGACAGGTAGGTTTTGGGCCGCCAGAAAGTAGATGTTCGTGGGTTTGCTGGGTGTGTCCAATGCGTAGGCCGATGAAGTAGGTACAGGCACGTTTGTCCACCAATGAAGGGAGTAGCAGCTTAGAGCAGTTGGCGTTTATTTTGCCGTAGCGGTTTGGAGTGGCTACCCAAAGAGCCATTTTCTCCTCCCAAAGGTGGTGCCTGTTAAGCCTGTGCATGTCTTTGCTGTTAAGGGCGGTAAAAAGTAGTGTTGGAGATTTCCTCATGTCACTGGCAGCTTTGTCAGCGGATTCGTTTCCTGGGATCCCTTGGTGACTTGGCACCCAGAAAATAGTTATTTTTTATGATGGTGAGTTGCCAGTCTTCGGATGTCTGCTATTGTAGGGTCCAAATGATCTGGGCTTTGGATAGCCGAGATAACCGATAAGCTGTCGGTGCAGATAATATGAGGACCAGTTTTTTTTGGCCGCAATCTGGCAGGCTTTTAGGATTGCAAACGCTTCCGCCGTAAATGTCGAGCAATAGTTTTGGAGGTATCCCCCTATGAGCGGATTGTCAGTACCGTCGACAACCGCGTAAGTGGTTGAGATAGTAGTTTTTGATCCGTCTGAAAACATCCAATGGCTTGTTTCAAGGCAAGCCTTTTCACTTCGGGATCGGGCGAGGAATTCTGTGCTGGACGTTTTATCTTTTGTAGAAATGTTAAGTGAGATATTTATATTTGATTTTTTGTTTGACCAGGGTGGCTCCAGGCATATATAAGGCTTTTAGAGGGGTTTGGGTAGTCCCAGTTGTGTGCTAAATGCAGCACAACGCCGAAGAGTAGACAAGCACCTATAAGATCTGCGATGATTAAAGGTGTTAGAAAAATCTTTGGATAGGAGGTCATTTGGAGTGGAGTAGAGTTTAGGGATTAGGTGCATTGTGGTTTCGGTGATTCTATCGGAGATTTTAGGAAGTCCAGCTTCAGTTAGAATGGATGTGATAGGTGAGGTGGGAAAGGCATTTAAAGATCGACGGATTGCGGCATGATAGGGTGCTTGTATTTTCTTTATGTGGCACGGAGCACACCAGCCAAAAAAAGGCAAGCCGTAGTCGATTTTTGATAGCAATATGGAACGGGTGATGTTAACAAGGCTAATGTGGTGAGCACTTGAGCAAATTTTATGATGTTTAAACGGGATTCTAGCTGTTTTCTTAAATATACGGAGTGCTCTTTAAAACTAAATTTGGAATCAAAGATTATCCCTAGAATTTTTTGGGATGTTACTGTTTGTATATCCCAATTATTGAAAGTGATGAGGGGAAAAATGCATCCGTATTTGCGGCATATATGCATAGTTTTGCATTTATCAAGCGCTAGTGAGGCACCTAAGAAAACACCCCAGGAGTCTAGGTGTTGCAAGATGATTTGAAACATTTGCTTAACGTTGTTTAAGTTTTTGGATGTTGTGTAAAAAATAGCATCGTCGGCGTAAATTGACACATGAATGTCTTTGTGAATCGACAATACGCTGTTGATTTTTTCAAAAGCTGTAATGAAGAGCACTACGGATAAAGGAGAACCTTGAGGTAGGCCGTTAAAAAGTTTGTATGATAACGAGGTGCTATTTTTTACACGAACTCAAAGCCTAGGACCAATCCCCCAGAGCTCGAGTTGTTTTAAAACTGAATGTAACCCGACGCGATCGAAAGCTCTTTCAAAATCTGTTGCTAGTATAGAGACATGATTTTTTGTGGAAAGGGAGTCGGACACGAAATGCTGGAAACGCAATAGAGCATCTAATGTGCTTTGCTTAGGTTTGAAAGCAACTTGGTGGTGAGAAGTTAACTTAAAACGCGTTATGAACCATAGAAGTCTGCGTGCAATAATTTTCTCGACTGTTTTGTCGAGACATGATTGGCCGATAGCTAGTTGTGTGGTGTACGGGTTTATTTGGCTTGAGAATTGGAATGATTATTGCCGATCTCCATGCATGGGGAAAAGAGGCATTGCTGAGCATATTGTTTGATATGTCTAGGAGGTGCTTTTTTAGAACATTGGGTAGATTTTGCAGCATTGGATAGGATATTCTATCCCCGCCTGGACATTTGCCTCTTCCACGCTGGAGAACAGACTCAAGTTCGGCTATTGTAAAATTGGAATCCAAGTTTTTGGCATGAGCTGATATTGAGTGCGGCTGGTATACGTTGATAAGGGATAACTGTTTTTGTTGTATGTAGGTGTCAGAAAAGTTTGTGTCGGAGGATAAACTAGACCATATACGGCATAGCACTTCTGCTATCTCGTTTGAGGAAGAAATAAGACCGGAAGGACCTTTTATATATTTAATGGAAATGGAGGGGACCCCGGATAATTGTTTAACGTCGGACCAGATTCTTTTTGAAGAGGATAGGGGGGAAATTCTAGATGTAAAATTTTTCAGAGCTTCTCTTTTAGCCAATAACACTTCTTTTTTAAGGATTGCATTTGCTTTCTTGTATCTTAAAAGACTGAAGGTGCACATGCGCTGCTTCAATTCGTGAAACAGTTTTTGTTTTTCGTTTCTTAAATTTTGAAGAGTTCCGTTCCACCACGGAACTCTCGACTTGTGACCTATGCTTTTGGTTTGGGAGATGCTGCAGTTTGCGGCAACACGGATGCATTTGGTTAATTGAGCGACTTGGTGGTTGAGGCAGCCAGGGGCCCAGTTTGTGGATTTTTGTAGGCAAACTTCCTCAAAAAGTTTCCAATTGGCAGAATCGGTTTTGTATTTTGGGAGGGGGGGAGGTAGTTTTTCAGGACGTACATGAAAAGATAAGTTGAGGTGGATTGGGAAATGATCACTGCCGTGTAACTGTTTAGATATCGACCATTCGCATCTGTGGGTGATTTGTGGTGATGCGATAGTTTTTTTTGTATAGGGGGAAAGCGTTAAAAGCCGAAAAATTTGGGACTTGCACCCACTAAAACCTGACCCTACTCTCCGCTTTCCCTCTCGCGGCACTAAACCGCTAGGTACTACCTCACGAGGGGGAGATGGCATGAAAGCCTCATCTAGAATCATATCTAGAGTTTAAAATCGTGTTGCGCTGTCTTTCAGCGCGACGGAAGAATTGTATGATTTCTGCGCATAAGTGGCTTACTTTTAACCAGTTGCTTTGCGAACTAAGTAGTTTATCCATCAAGTCTGGGACTGTGAATGGCCTCCCAATGCCTAGGCTTAGTTCTTCCCATTCAGCAGAAAATCTAGGACAGACAAAAAATATATGTTCTGCGTCTTCAATGGTCCGTGCACAGTGTGTACAAAACGGATCCGTCTCGTGCTTTAACCTATATAAATAGGTTATGGAGAACCCGTCACCAGCCAAGAGTTGCGTCATTTAGTAGTCTAATTGGCCGTGGTTTCGTCTTACCCATGGGCGTACATCGTGGATGATACGCCGCGTACCGATTCCATTTTGGGTATGTAGCAATCTCTCCTGCCATCTTGCTAGCGTTGACATACGCTTGGTTTTTGTATCTGGTTCCATACTTGCTGCTTCGGCTGCCAATAGATCCAATGGGATCATGTTAGCCAGGAGAAGGGATAGGTCCTCGGAGACAGTTCGGAACGCACTCGTTACACGTAAAGCACACAAGCGATATATGCTTCTACAGGACTTCCCATATGTTTTTGTTGCCATCGTTGGTGCCCATATGGGTGCCGCATACATGATGATAGACCTTATGACATTAACGATAAACCATCTGCTTCTGTAACGGGGGCCTCCAACGTTCGCCATTATGCTTGAAAGCGCCATTGTTGCCATAGCTGCCTTGTTTGCAGTGTGCTCCAAATTGTGTTTGAAGGAGAGTCGATGATTCAGCTTCACACCCAAGTATATTATTGCCGGCTTTGATACAATAGTGCGGCCTTCGATCTGTATGGTTGCTGTTTCCACGAGTTTCCTGCTGCTGATGAGGGCTGCTTCAGTTTTATGAGCGGCCAAAGACAATGAATTTTCTTTGAGCCAGTGCACAACCTGCTGAATCAGAGTGTTGGTTTTCGCCTCTGCATCTTGGAGCTCTTTTGCAACAGTTATTAATGCGATGTCGTCAGCAAATCCCACTATACGCATACCAGGAGGTGGGTCAAGCCGCAGCACTGCGTCGTACATGAAATTCCACAGTGTTTGGCCAAGAACAGAGCCTTGAGGTACTCCACCGGTCATTTTGTGCTGTTGGCGTCCGCTGGAAGTGTCAAAAAGCAACACTCTATCATCAAAGTAGCTGCGTATTGTGTTTAGAATGTACTCTGAGAATGTACTCTTCTGTATCAGCGCATTCAATATAACGCTCCAATTTGCAGAGTTAAATGCGTTCTTCACATCCAGTGCTTTTATAAGTCAGTATTGTTTGCTACCTCCTCTCCAGCGCGTTCCTTCCGAAGCTCTCTTGGCTATGTCTACAACATCGCTGATAGCGTTTATGGTGCTTCGTTTTTTTCGGAATCCAAATTGCCAGTTTGAAATTCCTTGCCTTTCCTCAAGTTCGTCTTCCAGTCTACTGCAAATAATTCTTTCGAATAGTTTGCCAATATGATTTAACATGCAAAGAGGTCTGTAAGCTGATGGATCTTCTTGCGGTTTTCCACTTTTTGGCAATAAAACCAGCTTCTGCTGTTTCCAACCTTTTGGGAATATTCGCTTTTCCAAGCAGGAGTTGAAAAGGTCTGCCAAAAGTTGCGGCTTCAGTGTTGCCAGCATTTTTGTCACCCTTGATGGAACTCTATCAGGCCCAGGGGCTTTCCCAGTCTTAATGCGTGCCGCTTCATTGATGTTCTCCGCCGGAGTTGCACGTATCACATCCGAACTTATTGCAGCAAGTAGCAGTGAAACAGGTTGCTGCTCTGGAAACAGCATTTCGACTATGGTCCTGAGCTGCCTTGGTTCAGTTGGTATTGGACGCTTGCACAGTTTCCCCATTACTAGCTTATAGGCAGTACCGAATGGTTGAGAGTCTGCTTCATCACACAGGTTCTTCCACCAACGTCGTTTGCTGTCTTTGATGGATTTCGCAAGTATTGCTCGTTTGTTCCGAAAGTTAATGAGTATTTTCAGAAAGCTAGATCCATTTCGGGATCGTTTCAGTTGCCGTCTTGCATGCGTACACTCCCTGCGGGCTGTTGCAATATCGTCATTCCACCAATGGACAGGTCTCCGTCTTTTGGCACCTGTGTTTTTCCTATGCATACTTGCATCCCACGGGTTAGTCAATACCTCAGCAACGTTATTGGCAAAGATATCTGGATCTTCACTGTATGCAGGGTGAGTGCTGTTTATGTATGCAGCAAGCATTTCTGCATCCAGCGAATCCTTTGCCCAACTGGTGGAGTTAGTTTGGAGTACTGGATGCTGTTGTGCTCCAATTTCATATACAATGGCCAGATGGTCACTATGTGTGTATATGTCTGTGACTGTCCATTTGGCATTCCGCGCATGTATTAGGCTATCAAATGAAATGTCGATGGTTGAATCTCTTCCTGTGTATGTGTGAGTATGTGTGTGTATGGCTGTGTATGTAGGCAAAGGGGCTCTCGTAGTCGGGTACAGTCGACTACAGACTACTTACTTGTTAATATTACGTCCATAATTTTGTCTCTGCCTATGTGACCACGCTCATTGTGGTATTTTTTTAAAATGTGACTTTCTATTTCTTCTGGTATATAAAATAGTCTTCGTCTCCTTTTCTGTATACAATACCGTTATGCATCTCGAAAAATTTATCCTAACTTCTTTCTAATAGTTTCCTAGTTTGGCATATCTTTCCATCGTTTCCTTGTCTAATAACTAGATTTTCTTCAAACTGACTCCACTATCAAAATATTTGTGCATCTACTGAGAGCATGTGCATACTACATTTTGTTGCCTGATCTGAACCCAACTGCCATTGACTTCGATTGTGTTTAACGTTAAAGTCAGTGAATTGTAACAAAATTCACAAGGTAGATAAAGAATAGTCAATTTATTATGTGTGCCAAAAAATTTTCGATCAGTTAAGAATTGTGGTTAATAATCGTTTTTTTTTTCGAATTGCGGGGGTCAGGGGAGAAAATTAAAAGATCTAAAACAAACTCGTATAGCGTACGAAAGTAACGAATCTAGATTTAAAATTTGGTTGCGCTAGCTCATATAACAAACTCGGAGATTAGCTCCCCTTCAATCTATATCTCCATACTTAATGGTGTATATCTTCCGTATTTTTTGTTCAATCTTAATGAAATTTACAATGCAGATCAAGAATGGTCAATTTATTGTGTTTTCCAAAAAGAAATTCGATCAGTTAAAAATTGTGCTTAAATTTTTTTTGTATTGCGGGGGTCAAAAATATAAAATAAACTCGTGTAGCGTACAAAAATAACGAATCCAGATTCCAAGTTTGGTTGCTCTAGCTCTTGTAGTCTCTGAGAAACAGACGTTCTCACAGACGGCCAGACAGACAGACGAGCATGTCTAGATTTACTCGTCTTGCTGTCCTGATTAAGAATATATATACTTAATGGGATCTCCGATGATTATTTCTACCTGTTACATACTTTTGGACTTTACACATTTCCATTAGCTCCGCTTTGCTATTTTTTATGGCAAAAGGTCTAAAAAACACATTTGTATGTAAAATGCACATTGGTTAAATGTTAAAATAATTTAAGAAAAATATTATAACGATTGTAATCAAGTTATTAACGCTTATTTTTCACAATAAATGAAGGACGGTAGCGAAGATTTAGACGACCTTACATCAAGCTTTAAAAAGTGAAAAGCTGAACGAGTGACGGTAAAAAGGAGTTGGGTAGGTTACATCTGGGAAAGATCCAATGTGTGTACCTTGTTAAGTCGTCTTATGTTGGGGCTAGTGTCAATCAACCCAGTGGCGAGGTTGTAAACATTGTTGCGGAAGCTGCAAGTATAGCGTTCGCTGTGTTTTCTTATAACTGTGGGTACTTGAGACGATGCGATGCGTCTTGTTTTAAAAGCATTGGTTTATTTTTTGATTGTTCATGCAGGCAGAGTTGAATAACGTTAGGCCAGAAAGGCTTTGTAAATTAGAGCTTTATTAAAGGTTCAGCCTGAAGTAAATTAGAACTTTATTAAAGGTTCAGCCTGAAGTCACGGTCTATGAGGCAGTAAAAACGCTGTAATTAAATTTGGGCTCCGAATGTTTGTTTTTCCTGATAAGGTGGGCTCTCCATTTGAGTCTTGTATCTATTGCAAAGCCAAGGTATTTTGGAGATGATTCCTGCGGACTTACAATATAGTAAAGATATACAGAGGTATCAAGGTATCTCAGAGAGAAGGTAATGGCTGTTAAGTTGTCATTATTGACTGCCATTCGTTCAGAGAGTCGCGCTTCATCTACATAGCATAAGAAGCTTTTTCAGGAGAGTCAACTGAACCAAAAAAAAGCCAAGGCTGATAGGCAGGTCTGCAGTATTAATTATATTATATAGAAGGGGGCCAGCACGTTTCCTTGCATCGTACTCGTGAAGAAGATTGTTCTTTAGTTTGAACAAAAGTACTGTGTCAAAACGCTCGGGAGTGTCAAGATACCGTTTGGCGGAACAATTAAAACCAATGGTGTGCTTGCAAGTCAGTGGCATGAACCAAATTTGGTTGCTCTAGCTCTTATTTCGCGCGCACCACTTAGCCCCCTCACGCTCCATAGCACCACTTTTAATAATGTATAACTTCCGAGTTTTTTGATCAATCTTACCAAGATTTACAAAATTTGTCAAGAATAGTCTAATTATGATGTGTTCCAAAAAGAAATTGAATCGGTTGAAAATTGTGCTTAACAAATGTTTTTTTCGAATTGAGAGGGTCAAGGATGGAAATTCAAAAATCAAAAACAATCTCGTATAGCGTACGAAAATAACGAATCTAGATTTGAAATTTGGTTGCTCTAGCTCTTATAGTCTCTGAGAAACAGGCGTTCATACGGACGGACAGACGGACGGACAGGGCTAGATCGACTCGTCTTATTGAGATTCATAAACCGCGGGAGGCTAAGAGCCGCGCGCAACAGCTCAAAGTGAGTGTAGACCTGTGCGTATGGTTTTTTTTTTTTTTATATTCGTTTATTTACAAGTTATTTTTTAATAATATTACAATTTACAATAATCGATTAACGCGGAGAGTAAGCTTTAGTTTGCGGTACGGCCGCAAAGCATTGCTTCACAAACCCGAACTTACTCTCCGTGGTTTCATGCCGCTCTCCTTTGATTATCAGTCAGCCTTAGCTGCGACATTACTGAGGCCGCAAATAAGCACGCTGCCTCCCATTTCTCGGGCGACTCGAGCATTGCGGGTACGAGGTTATCGGGTGTGATTGGGTTGCCCATAACCCTCTCCAGTTGCCTTCTTGGTGCTAAGAAGCGGTCGCATACGAAGATGACATGGAACGCATCCTCTACCACCTCCGGGCTACAGTTAGGGCATTCATCAGTACTGTCATGACCAAAGCGCTTCAGGTAGCTCCTGAAGCAGCCATGGCCAGACAGGAGCTGAGTCAAGTAGAAGTTGACCTCGCCGTGTCTTCTTCCGAGCCAAGCCCCAAGGTGTGGGATCAGTTGGTGAGTCCACCTGCCCTTTTGCGAGTTGTCCCATCGCAGCTGCCACCGCTCGATACTTTCCTGCCTTGCTTCGGCGCGTGAGATGGCTGTGGCCGTCTCCTGGGTGGCCGTTGGGGTCACCTTGGCTTCGATAGTTAGGTTCTCCAGTGGTACCATGCTGGCGATAACGAGAACTGCGTCATCGGATATGTATGTGTGTGTATGTAACTGAAAATAGACAAAGGGGTTTCTCGTAGTCGGGTACATCCAATGCCATCGCTGCCAGCAATTTGGACATGCAGCTAAATTATGCCGCCAAACTTTCCTTTGCGTTAAATGTTGTGGTGAACATCCTGGACGGACAGACAGACAGACAGACATGGCTAGATGAACTCAGCTAGTCGTCCTAACGAAGCATGTATACTTTATGGGGTTTCAGATAATTAATTCTACCTGTTACATACTTTCCTATTTTGCAAATTTCAATTATTTCTCTTTTAGTTTTTGTTTAAATGCTAAGGGGCCAAAAATATGAATTTTCAAAATGTTTAGAAACGACCTCTATAGGATATGAAACCTCTTTCATTTGCATTCGCGGACAAAGAACTCATTGACGAATATAATGCAAATATCTTTTATCAGCCAAGTAAATACATTTATCATCTGACATACCCACTATACACAGTGCAACATTAATAACAAATAACATTCAGTCTTCTAATAAGCCCGTAAACTGTTTTAGAAACTAAATTATAAAAGAGAAAAATCCAGTTGCATCAATGCGTACTTCTATCATAATCGGTCAAAGGTCAAGACATATCAAATATTTTTCCAATAAACAACAAATTTTGGATTAAGTGATTTGGTGATGAAAAATAAAAATACACAGTGAACGGAAATGTGAGCGAAGACTTTAAATATTTTTGATAAGAATGAGCAAAAATAAGTAAAACTCGCACAACAGTGCAGCTGAGGAAAATATAAAACAAGTACTGCAAGAATATATGTTTCCAAAGAATACTCGATTAGTTAATAAAGTAATAGCAAACAGGAAATTTGATTGCAGAGACAATCATGACCGATACCCACAAAATTATTGGTGAAACAGCCATTCTTTACAACCTAAGAACAAGTAAGAAAACTTTAGTCGAGCGTACCCGACTACGAGAGCCCCTTTGCCTACA
>JBAMBS010002659.1:0-32944 GCA_037044455.1 Zygothrica quintamaculata | reverse complement strand
CACAATGTACATAAAGAATGGTTCACTTATTATGTTTCGATGGGTTGGAAATTCAAAAATCAAACATAAAATCGTATAGCATACGAAAATAAGGAATCTATATTCCAAATTTGGTTGCTTTAACTCTTATAGTCACTGAGAAGCAGGCATTCATAAACTATATGGTGTCTCAGATGATTATTTCTAACTGTTACTTTTCGATTATGCACAAATCTAATAGCTGCTAAAACCCTTTTTAAAAAGACTTAAACGAATAAAAGAGCTTCGTGGTTACTATTTATATGCATATGGCTAAACTTTGTATTAAATAAATTTAATTATTATATTCTAGTATTTATGCATTTCCAACTAATTAATGAATACACCTATGTATTATCAAGATAATGCACCGTGCCACAAATCTATATTGAATGAATTGAGGTTCGAATTATTGTCCCAAAGTCTCCAGATTTTGCCCCCAGCGACTACTGGCTTTTTCAAATCTTAAAAAGCACCTCCAGGGCAAGCGATATCAGTCAGATGAAGCCTCTTTTGAGGGTAAAAATTCATCATCCTTTAAAAGTGGCATTGAAAAGTTGGAGAAGCGCTGGACTGAGTGTGTTGCCTTAGATGGAAACTATATTGACGAATACAAGTAAATTTTCAAATAGAAAAGTGTTTTTCTTAGTTAAGCCGGGGACTTAATGAGCGGTGTGTTACTGCGACTTGGTGCTCTTCTTTTTCAAGTATATCAAGTGACAACAAAACTATTTACCAATATTTATTGTTGGAAAGTAAAAGATAAAAGAAACTTATAATCTTAAAGGCTTATTATTATAAATCTTGTGTTGCTCAAACTAATTTACTTAAAAGAAAAGAAAAATTTGTAACATACACAAGTTTTTTCCCAAGCTGTAAACAAATTTAATTTGTTTACTTTGAATTCTCGGTAATCCAGTCAAGGTAATAAGTAACATTTGTGAATCCATCGGGTAACTTAGTACCACAACCACCAATATAGAAGCTGCCAATGGCAACAAGCTCATTGTTGTAGACTGCTGGAGCTCCAGCATCGCCAGCACACATACCATGAGTGGCTGTCTCTGAATCTTCAATTAAACAGAGGAGTCCTCCATCTTCCATATAAGTCTGCTTCTTGCAATCAGAAGCACTGATCACCTGCCGATTGCCAACTAGCAGGCGATGATTAAATGGACCCTGTGTGCGCTGTGCACCCCATCCAGTGAAGGTGATTTTTGCACCAACAGGTGGAGCTTGTATAGCCAATGGTATGGGCTTGATGTTTGTATTAAATACAATGGGTGACTGAAGCACAACAAGCGCCAAGTTATTGAGTTCCTGCTTATATTCTTTGTGAACTATAATACGAGAAACTTGGATCAGCTGCCCTCCACTCAGACGTTGAATGCTACCTGCACGCACTAAGTAAGTGCGCGGTGGCAAGCTGTTGATATGTCATAAAAGGCACAATAAGTATATCAATCGTGTACATTCGGGAACTTTGGTTACCTTTCAACGCTGTTATGTCGCGTAACGCAATGAGCTGCAGTGATACATATTCTATTGTTAACTATCGCACCACCGCAGACATGATCTCCATTTCGTTGCAATGAAATACTGTAGGGATGAGAACCTACACTTGCCAACTGTCCATCTAGCAAGCGACTAGACTGTACCGTGGCTGAGATCACTGCTGATCCAAGTAACAGCAGCAGGTAAACAATTGAACGCATTTGAAAACTAACTTTTAACTAATTATAGCCGGCTTAATCAGATCGCTTTTATACGGGCGCCAGGTTTTAATGGTTGCAATCTAATCACTAAAGAGGTCATAAACACCGAACTTATCACAATTTCAGATTAAATGCAGACCATGCCAGCCAAGAAACCACACCAAGAAGCTTAGCCAGCAATTTCCAATCAGTTCTCAATCCGACGCCATGATAGCCCAACGTATGTCGCTTACGTTGCTTTACATAGCCCTGGCAATGACTGCTGTTATTGCCTTTCCCCAAGGCCGTCTCCTAGGTGGGGAGGATGCCAACGTGTCCGAATTTCCCTATGTTGCATCATTGCGAATCAATAATGTTCATGCGTGTGAGGCTGTCATTATTTCTCGTACACAGATGCTAACTGCAGCACACTGTGTCTCGGAAGTTGGCGCGAAGCAGTAAGTTGAAGTTATATATCGATCATGAAAAGCCTTCAAAACTATTTCTCATATTTAATTCCCGGTGTTATTTGATAGTGTTCCCCTAGAGAAAATAAGTGCACGAATTGGCAGCATCAATCAGTTTTCTGGTGGAAGTTTGGTGCAATTTAGTGATGTTCTTATACATGCATCTTATGGAAATTTTCTGCATGATATTGCAATCCTTACTGTGAAAACTGCAATGGTTTTTAGTGATAGAATTAAGCAAATAGAAATAGCCAATCCAGCTGAGGGTGGTGCAACCGAAGGTGTTGAACAACCCTCAAATGGTACATCTGTCTACGTTGCCGGTTGGGGCGAAAATCTAAATGGAGAATCGTACTACAGGCTACAAAAAGCCAATTTTTCTACACTGAGCAAACCCTATTGTGAGCTATCCGCTGGCTATGGCTATGATTCAGTGCTGTGCATTTATAGTGCCGAAAAACAGGGTATTGCCCGAGGCGATGATGGTGCACCAGTTGTAGATGATAAAGGTTATCTTTTGGGTGTGACAAGCTTTAAGTTTGGAGCCGGTGGCACCAAATACCCCGATATAACTACACGTATATCCTACTACTACAACTGGATTAAGGAAAATGAGAAATAATTTCTCAGCCGAATATTTTCCAAATATATTTCATATTTTATTATGTATATACAAAAGTCTATTTTTTTTTTTTCAATTTTTTTAATGTCTTTCCTTTATGTGCATAAAATTGTTAAGTCCGTAAAATGTTTAATGAGTATATTTAATTGCCTTGGAGGAACGTAGACGATTACGTGTATATAAACTCTAAGGAATGTGCAATCATTTAGTACGATCATAAAATTTTTGATAGCAATATCAGAAGTATATCAACGAGTGACCAACATATATTGCGTTTATTTACAATGGTTAAAATTCATCGTGTTCTTTCTATTATAGTGGCAACCATACAAAGGTTTCAAAGGTTTTTCCAGCAGTGAGATAATCATAGATTAAGCTGATTAACTTTGGGTTGATTTCTGGAATATAATTTTTAAGCGAGGTTAAAATCTTTGGGAATAATCTCAGGACAGTTATTGTGTAAGGGATAATAACTCTGTTAAATATTTTTTTGTAAAGTATATAAGAAATCGATTTAGTTTTTTGGATATGCATATATAATATTCAGTTCATTAATATTTTCAGTTTATTTGAAGATTGACTGTTTAAGGTTCAAATGTTGTTGTAATTGTTGGGGTTTTTTTTTTTAGTATAGGCAATAATATTGCAAATTTATCACCAAAATAACAATAACATACTCGCTGATTAGTTGTTAAACATGATAAGATTAGATTCACCATCTGACCAAGCTACGATAAGTCACCGAATGGGCAAGGCTTTTCATTGGAGCTATCCATCTGCAGCGGCATTTGGATGGCGCATTTTGTAACGACTTGAACTAAGCTGAGTTAACGGAAATTAAAGAAATGAAGATACTTGGAGGACTAATCCTGCTCTGCTTGGCCGTAACCATAGACTCGGCTCCACAGACTAGGATAATGGGCGGAGATGAGGCGGCAGCTGATGTCATAACTTATGCGGCATCACTGCGCATTGACAATACCCATGTCTGCGGTGCCAGCATCCTTAATAAAAATAAACTGCTTACGGCAGCTCATTGTATCTATAGGAAAGACACTTTGTAAGTCAACCGCTTTATGTATCTAAATGGAGGAAGCTATTAAAAACGTTCTTATATTTTTGTTAGGGTCGATCCAAGCCGGATGTCTGTGCGCGTGGGCAGCACCAATCAATACGCAGGAGGACGTACTGTTTATGTCTCATCGGTCACACCACATCCAGAGTATTATAATTTAAAGAACAATTTGGCCGTTGTAACTCTCCGTGAACCACTGGAGTGGACACAGCGCATTCAGCCCATCGAGTTTGTTGAAGAAAATGACCCGCTACCAGAGGATGGCACCACCATCACCGTATCTGGCTGGGGTATAACCAATGAGAACATAAACGCCTACAAGATTCGTCAAATCAATTTAAGCTTTGCCACCAACGCAGAATGTTTAAATGCGTACAGTGAGCACGACTCAAGCAAGAGCTTCTGTCTAGCTCATGCCCTTAAGGAGGGCACCTGCTACGGCGATGGCGGCAGTGCAGCCATCTACAAGGGCAAACTTCTGGGCACTAGCAGCTTTGTAGTGGGTACTTGCGGCTCACGTTATCCGGATGTCTTTGTACGCACCTCCGCATACACTAAATGGTTGAAAGCTCAAATCAGCGAGTAGATCCAAAACCAGAAATAATATGATATTATTTGTACACTACTTCATCTCTGTTTTGTATTGTTTTGATTGGGACGAATTTTGGTATATATCTTTGGTCGATTTACACATCATAGCTATGTATAGGTACCGTACACCAAATGGTGAGTCAACTGATAAGAGCATGTTGATAGTGCGATCAGAAAGACTACTTCAAAGACACATCGTCATTGCATTATTACCCACAAAACCACCCAAACAAATTGATAACGAAAGCGGCGTACACTATTATTTGAATCGATAAGGTTTAGTTCCTATTCTTAATTTTGGACATTTGCTCTTATTTTATTGGGAATTTATATATGTATAATCACATGTCAAAACTATAAAATACATCGTTCTTACCCCCTTTGGATTTCAAGAAAGCTAAAAGGGAGCCATTGGTTTTCGTCAATATCGAAAAGTCTGTAACAGGTAGAAATAATCATCTGAGACTATGATCGCAGTCTATATATATTTTTGATCAGGACGAGTAGTTGAGTCAGTCTATAGACGCCTGTTTCTCCGAGACCATACGAGACCCCCTTTACCCAAATACACAGACAAACAAACACACACACTTCTACACGCACAGTAAACTGCTGCATGCGACTTTTAGACCCACAGCACTCTATAACATATTGAATAACTTCCGTGTTCTAACTGTTATGTGTACAAAATAGAAATAGAAATTAGATCGGATGAAAATTGTGCTGAATAATCTTGTTTTTTGTACTACGGGGATCACGGGAGAAAATTCTAAAATCTAATATAAATTCGTATAGCATACGAAAATAAAGAATCTACATCTCGAATTTGGTTGCTCTAACTCTTATAGCTTTTGAAAATTAGGCGTTCATACGTATGGACAGACGGACAGCCATGGTTAGATTGACTTAACAAGTCGTCCAGCGCAAGAATATATCAGATCAGCTGATTATTTCAACCTGTTATATACTTAGCCCCCTTCCCTTTTGAAAAAAAGGAGCTTATAAAAATGTGCAAAATCTAAAAGTTTGTAACAAAAATAATCATCTGAGACCCCATAAAGTACATATATTTTTGATTAGGACAACTAAGTGAGTCAATCTAGCTCTGTCCGACTTCACAGTTAACCGCTATACACCTCTAATACAATTTTTTTTAGCCCCTTTGCCTTTTTGTAAAAAATAAGCAAAGCGGAGCTATTGGAAATGTGCAATCTCGAAATGTATGTAACACATAGAAATAATCATCGGAGACCCCATAAAGTATATATATTCTGAATCAGGACGACAAGACGAGTTCATCTAGCCCTGTCCGTCTGTCTGTCTGTCCGTCTGTCCGTCTGTATGAACGCCTGTTTCTCAGAGACTATAAGAGCTAGAGCAACCAAACTTAAAATCTAGATTCGTTATGTTCGTAGGTTATACGAGTTTGTTTTTGATTTTTGAATTTCCTCCCCTGACCCCCGCAAATCGAAAAAAACGATTATTAAGCACAATTTTCAACCGATCAAATTTATTTTTGGCACACATCATAATTAGACCATTCTTGATCGATGTTGTGAATCTGGGTAAGATTGATCAAAACTCTCGGAAGTTATAGATCATCAAAAGTGGCGTTATGGGCCCCGGGGGGGTATAGTAGCGCGCGCAAAATAAGAGCTACAGCAACGAAATTTGGCATCTAGATTCGATATGTTCGTACGCTATACGAGTTTGTTTTTGATTTTTGAATTTCCTCCACTGACCCCCGCAAATCGAAAAAAACGATTATTAAGCACAATTTTCAACCGATCAAATTTATTTTTGGCACACATCATAATTAGACCATTCTTGATCGATGTTGTGAATCTGGGTAAGATTGATCAAAAATCTCGGAAGTTATACATCATCAAAAGTGGCGTTATGGGCCCCGGGGGGGGTATAATAGCGCGCGCAAAATAAGAGCTACAGCAACGAAATTTGGCATCTAGATTCGTTATGTTCGTACGCTATACGAGTTTGTTTTTGATTTTTGAATTTCCTCCCCTGACTCCTGCAAATCGAAAAAACGATTATCAAGCACAATTTTCAACCGATCAAATTTATTTTTGGCACACATCATAATTAGACCATTCTTGATCGATGTTGTGAATCTGGGTAAGATTGATCAAAAATCTCGGAAGTTATACATCATCAAAAGTGGCGTTATTGGCCCCGGGGGGGGTATAATAGCGCGCGCAAAATAAGAGCTACAGCAACGAAATTTGGCATCTAGATTCGTTATGTTCGTACGCTATACGAGTTTGTTTTTGATTTTTGAATTTCCTCCCCTGACTCCTGCAAATCGAAAAAACGATTATCAAGCACAATTTTCAACCGATCAAATTTATTTTTGGCACACATCATAATTAGACCATTCTTGATCGATGTTGTGAATCTGGGTAAGATTGATCAAAAATCTCGGAAGTTATACATCAACAAAAGTGGCGTTATGGGCCCCGGGGGGGTATAGTAGCGCGCGCAAAATAAGAGCTACAGCAACGAAATTTGGCATCTAGATTCGTTATGTTCGTACGCTATACGAGTTTGTTTTTGATTTTTGAATTTCCTCCCCTGACCCCCGCAAATCGAAAAAACGATTATCAAGCACAATTTTCAACCGATCAAATTTATTTTTGGCACACATCATAATTAGACCATTCTTGATCGATGTTGTGAATCTGGGTAAGATTGATCAAAAATCTCGGAAGTTATAGATCATCAAAAGTGTCGTTATGGGCCCCGGGGGGGGTATAGTAGCGCGCGCAAAATAAGAGCTACAGCAACGAAATTTGGAACGTAGATTTTTTATGTTCGTACGCTATACAAGTTTGTTTTTGATTTTTAAATTTCCTCCCCTGACCCCCGCAAATAGAAAAAAACGATTATTAAGCACAATTTTCAACCGATCAAATTTATTTTCGGCACACATCATAATTAGACCATTCTTGATCGATGTTGTGAATCTGGGTAAGATTGATCAAAAATCTCGGAAGTTATACATCATCAAAAGTGTCGTTATGGGCCCCGGGGGGGGGGGGGGGGGGGTATAATAGCGCGCGCAAAATAAGAGCTACAGCAACGAAATTTGGCATCTAGATTCGTTATGTTCGTAGGTTATACGAGTTTGTTCTTGATTTTTGAATTTCCTCCCCTGACCCCCGCAAATCGAAAAAAACGATTATTAAGCATAATTTTCGACCGATCAAATTTATTTTTGGTACACATCATAATTAGACCATTCTTGATCGATGTTGTAAGTCTGGGTAAGATTGATCAAAAATCTCGGAAGTTATAGATCATCAAAAGTGGCGTTATGGGCCCCGGGGGGGTATAGTAGTGCGCGCAAAATAAGAGCTAGAGCAACGAAATTTGGAACGTAGATTTGTTATGTTCGTACGCTATACAAGTTTGTTTTTGATTTTTAATTCCCCTGACCCCCGCAAATCGAAAAAAACGATTATAGGGTACAATTTTTAACCGATAAGATTTATTTTTCGCACACATATTAAGTAAATCATTCTTCATCTACGTTGTGAGTTTCGTTAAAATTGAACAATAAACACGGAAGTTATACAACATTAAGTACCGCGCTATAGAGCGTGGGGGGCTAAAAGGCGCGCGCAATGGCCAAGTACGTGCAGAACTGTGTGTATGTATGAGTATGTGTGTGTATGGCTGTATATGTAGGCAAAGGGGCTCTCGTAGTCGGGTACACTCAACTACAGACTTCTTACTTGTTTTTTATTCAATTCTGATGAAATTCGCAATTCAGAGAAGGAATGTGTGTAAAGAGGAATTCAATCGGTTCAAAATTGTGCTTAATAATTGTGATTTTCTACTGTAAGGTCAGACAGCAGCCAAACAGGGCTGAATCAACTCGGTTAATCGTCCTGATAAGGAATATATATGTATTTTATTATATAATACAGATATTAGACTATGCACAAAACCAATTTTTTTTTTCCATTTTCAAAACGTAAAAGAGGTAAAATACGATAATAAATCAGAAGAAAAGTTTGGGCATGGGTTAAACCTCTAATGGAAAATCCCACAGAAGAGTGTAGGGTGTCAAAGAAGTTTAAAATCTAAATTATATTATAGAAAATCACTAATCGCCATTGCGAAATACCAAAAATAGGGTCTATAAATATAAAAAAGTAATCGCGTTGCGATCGATTAGCTTAAAGTGAGGGGCACAAATCACTAATCGTGTCCAAGTATGTGAGAAATAATAATAATAGGTATAGCTCTGATAAGATAAAAGTTCTAGGAAGCAATCAAAATGTGAGAAGCTCACATAAATAGACCATGTGTCTCGCCTTAGTCTTCCACATACGACTAAAATCTTCGTAATGTTGAGAGCTTTGATATTTGTCTGCTCAGCAATCGCTTTAGGTTCAGCTATGTCTCAGTCATTGGAAGGACGAGTAGTTGGTGGTGTCGATGCCACCATTGGGCAATTTCCGCATCAGATCTCACTGCGCTACTCGGAATCTCATATTTGTGGAGGTTCTATCATATCTGAACAATACATCTTAACTGCAGCACATTGCGTTACAGATCCATTGGATAATGGCAATTTCAGCGTGTAAGTGGATTGCAGTTCAATAACTTTACTACAAAACTTAAATATTCAATTGTAATTTACAGTACTCCTGCCAACAAGCTAAGCATTCGTGCTGGAAGTTTGGATCGTTTTCTTGGTGGTATGCTTATCAATGTGGTCAAAGTTATTGTACATGAGGAATATACTAGCTTCTGGAATGACGTAGCACTCCTCAAATTGGAACATTCCTTGATATACTCTAAGCAAATACAAGCTATAGCATTGGCTTCCAAGGAAACACCCGTGGATAGTCCTGTGATCATTTCAGGTTGGGGTCTACTCTGGACCGAAGGCGATTTGCCCCGTATGATGCAGTGGAACACACTTAGCGCCATTTCCAAACGTAGCTGCGCTACTTCCATTCTGGTATTCAAGGATAGCATGCTCTGCTTGGCACATGAGAGAGGCAACGGTGCATGCAACGGAGATTCTGGTGGTCCAGCAATTTATGATAATGAACTTGTTGGAATTGCCGGCTTTGTTGTTAACGGCTGTGGGTCATCAAGTCCCGATGGATATGCCAAAGTCTTCTTCCATCGCGATTGGATAATAAAGAATGCTAACTTGTAAATTATTTAATAATATACATTGTAAAGCAGTTTCTTAAACCTTTAACCTAATCACTAGCACTACAAAACTAAGCTTTCGATTCTCTGCTAATATAATCACTTATATGTAATGGTTGCTTCACACGTGTCTAGTTTAGGTAATTAGTCCAACATTACAGTCATTTACAAGGCTGATAAGCCGAGTCATATAGCAACGTTAAGAATCGCATTGCGTTTAGTTTACAGGGGGAAAGGCAGACATTGACATTGATGGACCTGTTGATGTTGATGAGTGCATTGTGCCATTGCCATAAAAGACAGAGGCATTTTGTCATTGGGCCCATACGCAAAAAGTGCAATACTTGCAACAAAGTTAGCAATAGCTTGAAGATGAAATCTATTCAGTTAGCAGCAAAACTATTGATTGTGCTGTTTTGCATTGTTGAAACATTGCAGGAAGAGGAAAATGTGTCGCTAAGATCCCCAAGACCGCGTATCGTTGGCGGTCGTCCTGCGAGGGCTGCCCAATTTCCTCATCAAGTATCGTTACGTAACATGGGAACTCATATATGTGGTGGCTCAATCATATCAGCCGATTACGTTCTAACTGCTGCGCATTGCGTACAGTTTAACAACAGGGTGTAAGTAATCCAATTTAACCAGTTTGAGCCAAATGCTTGTTGACAAAATATGTATATACGTATTGGTAGTGTATCCGCATCCCAACTGGCTGTACAGGTGGGCAGTCTGTCGCTCAATAGCTTTGAAACCTATGTGGATGTGAGTGAAGTGAAGGTGCACCCTCGGTATGGAAGTGGAGGTCAAGGCTACGATGTCGCTTTATTGCGCTTGAAAACACCTTTGATATTTAATGCAAATGTCAAAGCCATACCTCTGGCAGAAAATGATCCGCCTAGCAATACGGTTGTACAGATATCCGGTTGGGGGGCTATTTACCATGGTGGACCCATTTCCAATCAGCTACTGTTTATCCAGGTGCGCACTATAACGCGTCAACAGTGTACTAGCCGTTTCTTGAGCACCTTACCCGAATCGGTCATATGCCTAATGCATGGTGCCAACTTTGGAGCATGTCATGGTGACTCTGGCGGACCAGCAATTTATAGGGGTCAGCTGGTGGGTGTTGCCAGTTTTGTGTTGGGAAGCTGTGGACGCGAAGCTCCTGACGGCTATGAACGTGTTTCTGCCTTACGCAGATGGATAAGAAGTAATGCAAACATGCGATAATCATCACCATCAGCATGTCCATCATATTATCCTCCAAAGAGATTTTAAAATCCGAATCTTTCTAAATGAAAAATAAATCAACCAAATAGCAGAAATATTACAGCCTACAATTTACATTTTATGCCAAATTAAGCGGCTAACTATATATTCTATAATCAATCTATATTTGTTCTAAAATTTCATATTTATCGGTTAGGACTCTATAGTCTCTCTATAGCACGTTACCTAATGTTGAATAACTTCCGTGTTTTGAGTTCAATGTTAACGAGATTCACGACGTAGATTGAGAATGATCTAATTATTATGTGCCGAAAAGAAATTTGATAGATTGAAAATTGTGCTTAATAATCGTTTTTTTCGTATTGCGGGTCTCACGGAAGAAATTTCAAAAATCTAAAACACACTCGTATAGCGTACGAAAATAACTAAATGGATATGGCTAGGTCAACTCAGCTAGTCTTGCTGATCTAGAATGTATATAGTTTATGGGGTTTTAGATGATTATTTCTATCTGTTACATACTTTCCATTTTGCTCAACTTCATTAGCTTTTAATCTACTTTTTTTCAAAAAGCAAAGGGGCTAAAAAAATGTTTAAATTCTTTATTAAAAATGATTATGCAACAGATTGAAGGCAACAGATTCAATGTCATTTATAATGATGATGATATTCTCAGCCATATTTTTGTGTGTGTGAAGTAAATACAGTATATATCGGTTAAAAGGTGCACAGCTTATATGCAAATATTGCTTAAATGCAAAATTATGTTATTTTTAAACATCATGAAACAATTTAGAACTAAGTCTAGCCTAGTAAATGCAAAAAATTGCTTATAAGAAAATACTGTATATAACCAAATAAAAAATCATTCATTTGGAATCAGTTAATATATATTTTATATTATACAAATTATAACCTGAAGGACAACAATATTAAAATTTTTGATCTCATTAGCCCGTTTGCCTTTTTGTAAAAAAAGAGCAAAGCGGAGCTATTGGAAATGTGCAAAATCCAAAAGTATGTAACACATAGAAATAATCATCGGAGACCCCATAAAGTATATATATTCTGAATCAGGACGACAAGACGAGTTCATCTAGCCCTGTCCGTCTGTCTGTCTGTCCGTCTGTCCGTCTGTCCGTCTGTATGAACGCCTGTTTCTCAGAGACTATAAGAGCTAGAGCAACCAAACTTGAAATCTAGATTCGTTATGTTCGTAGGTTATACGAGTTTGTTTTTGATTTTTGAATTTCCTCCCCTGACCCCCGCAAATCGAAAAAAACGATTATTAAGCACAATTTTCAACCGATCAAATTTATTTTTGGCACACATCATAATTAGACCATTCTTGATTGATGTTGTAAATCTGGGTAAGATTGATCAAAAATCTCGGAAGTTATAGATCATCAAAAGTGGCGTTATGGGCCCCGGGGGGGTATAGTAGCGCGCGCAAAATAAGAGCTACAGCAACGAAATTTGGCATCTAGATTTGTTATGTTCGTACGCTATACGAGTTTGTTTTTGATTTTTGAATTTCCTCCCCTGACCCCCGCCAATCGAAAAAAACGATTATTAAGCACAATTTTCAACCGATCAAATTTATTTTTGGCACACATCATAACTAGACCATTCTTGATCGATGTTGTAAATCTGGGTAAGATTGATCAAAATTCTCGGAAGTTATAGATTATCAAAAGTGGCGTTATGGGCCCCGGGGGGGGGTATAATAGCGCGCGCAAAATAAACGCTACAGCAACGAAATTTGGCATCTAGATTCGTTATGTTCGTACGCTATACGAGTTTGTTTTTGATTTTTGAATTTCCTCCCCTGACCCCCGCAAATCGAAAAAAACGATTATTAAGCACAATTTTCAAACGATCAAATTTATTTTTGGCACACATCATAATTAGACCATTCTTGATCGATGTTGTGAATCTGGGTAAGATTGATCAAAAATCTCGGAAGTTATAGATCATCAAAAGTGGCGTTATGGGCCCCGGGGGGGTATAGTAGCGCGCGCAAAATAAGAGCTACAGCAACAAAATTTGGAACGTAGATTTGTTATGTTCGTACGCTATACAAGTTTGTTTTTGATTTTTAAATTTCCTCCCCTGACCCCCGAAAATTGAAAAAAACGATTATAAGGTAAAATTTTTAGCCGATAAGATTTCTTTTTCGCACACATATTAAGTAGACCATTCTTCATCTACGTTGTGAGTTTCGTTAAAATTGAAAGAAAAACACGGAAGTTATACAACAATAAGTACCGCGCTATAGAGCGTGGGGGGCTAAAAGGCGCGCGCAATGGCCAAGTACGTGCAGAACTGTGTGTATGTATGAGTATGTGTGTATGGCTGTATATGTAGGCGAAGGGGCTCTCGTAGTCGGGTACACTCGAGTACAGACTTCTTACTTCTTTTATATTTAACATTCTGTTTCATATAGTTTTTATTTTTAGCTCCTTTGCCTTTTTTGTAAAAAAAGAGCAAAGCGGAGCTATTGGAAATATGCAAAATCCAAAAGTATGTAACACATAGAAATAATCATCGGAGACCCCATAAAGTATATATATTCTGAATCAGGACGACAAGACGAGTTGATCTAGCCCTGTCCGTCTGTCTGTCCGTCCGTCCGTCCGTCCGTCCGTCCGTCCGTCCGTCCGTCCGTCCGTCCGTCCGTCCGTATGAACGCCTGTTTCTCAGAGACTATAAGAGCTAGAGCAACCAAACTTGAAATCTAGATTCGTTATGTTCGTACGCTGTACAAGTTTATTTTTGATTTTTCAATTTCCTCCCCTGACCCCCGCAAATCGAAAAAAACGATTATTAAGCACAATTTTCAACCGAGCAAATTTATATTTGGCACACATCATATTTAGACCATTCTTGATCGATGTTGTAAATCTGGTGAAGATTGATCAAAAATCTCGGAAGTTATAGATCAGCAAAAGTGGCGTTTTGGGCCCCGGGGGGGTATAGTAGTGCGCGCAAAATAAGAGCTAGAGCAACGAAATTTGGAACGTAGATTTGTTATGTTCGTACGCTATACGAGTTTGTTTTGGATTTTTCAATTTCCCCCCCTGACCCCCGCAATTTGAAAAAACGATTATTAAGCACAATTTTCAACCGATCAAATTTATTTTTGGTACACATCATTATTGGACCATTCTTGATCGATGTTGTGAATCTGGTGAAGATTGAGCAAAAATCTCGGAAGTTATAGATCAGCAAAAGTGGCGTTTTGGGCCCCGGGGGGTATAGTAGTGCGCGCAAAATAAGAGCTAGAGCAACGAAATTTGGAATGTATATTTGTTATGTTTGTACGCTATACGAGTTTGTTTTAGATTTTTCAATTTCATTCCCTGACCCCCGCAATTTGAAAAAATCGATTTTCAGATACAATTTTTAACCGATCAAATTTTTTTTACGCACACATATTAAGTAGACCATTTTCCATCTACGTTGTGAATTTCGTTAGATTTGAACAATAAACACGGAAGTTATACAACATTAAGTACCGCGCTATGGAGCGTGGGGGCTAAAAGGTGCGCGCAATGGCTAAGTACGTGCAGAACTGTGTGTATGTATGAGTATGTGTGTGTATGGCTGTATATGTAGGCAAAGGGGCTCTCGTAGTCGGGTACACTCGACTATAGACTTCTTACTTGTTTTATTTGTAGCTGACGAACAGCATAAAATATAAATTTAAGTAAACTTCTAAACTTGTGGTTTATTTCATAATAATCATTTAACTACAACATATTTGCATATAACTCATGATTGCTTAAAAGAAAATATCGAATATATGCAAAAAATATTCTGCATTATAGGGTTTGCATATAAGCGGTATATACTGTATGCTTTATTTTGTATAGTTCATCAAAATATATTTTAATACTGAAATTTTTTGTTTATTTTTTATATATTATATATTTATATAAAATTTTAGAGCAACTCCGATTTTTATATATATTGGTATAAAAACCAAAACTATGTAATCGGCAGCAATAAATATAATATAATATAATATAATAAAGTATATATATTTTTGATCACTATTCGATCTACCCCTTTCCCATTGTCCAGCCGTCCGTCTATTTATCCATCTGTAGGAACGCCGATTTCCCAGAGACTATAATAATTAGACTTACCAAATTTATATTTTGACAGATTGAATTTATTTTTGTTCAAACATAATACATGTACCCTTTTATTAAGATTGTATAAATATCACTGAAAATATTTAACTGAAAGTTTGCGGGTGTATGTGTGGGGAAGTATGAATGTGTATATGTGTATGTTTAATAAAATAACCTAAATTAAACAGCAAGCTTTGCGTTGCCGCTAACTAAAAGATTTTTAAAGAAAAGGAGAGTTACTGCTATCCCTGTATGGGTTTGTATATATTTATTTAAAAGATAAAAACTTAGTTAATACCTTTCATTCAATACTAATTGATATGGTTTATAACATGACTTAAACCAATTAATTTTAGATTTCCATATTCAACTTCAATCACAAGGCGAGTATATGATATTGTCTTCTACTTTTAATATATTTCATTGCACCTTATAAAATCCGTCATATTTTCAATTTTAATAAAGTTTTAGCAAAGGAAATCTAGTAGTCGGATACACCTGAGTACAGCTTTCTTGTTTGGTTTAATAATTGAATTGAGAAAGTTGATGATAGAAATATTAAATATATTTTATGAAATTAAAATACTTACAACCTTTAACTATTAATTTGATAAAACTAAATAATAACAAGTAAGAATTCTGTAGTCGAGTGTACCCGACTACGAGAGCCCCTTTGCCTACATATACAGCCATACACACACATACTCATACATACACACAGTTCTGCACGTACTTGGCCATTGCGCGCGCCTTTTAGCCCCCCACGCTCTATAGCGCGGTACTTATTGTTGTATAACTTCCGTGTTTTTCGTTCAATTTTAACGAAACTCACAAAGTAGATGAAGAATGGTCTACTTAATATGTGTGTGAAAAAGAAATCTTATCGGTTGAAAATTGTGCTTAATAATCGTTTTTTTCGATTTGCGGGGGTCAGGGGAGGAAATTTAAAAATCAAAAACAAACTTGTATAGCGTACAAACATAACAAATCTACGTTCCAAATTTCGTTGCTCTAGCTCTTATTTTGCGCGCACTACATTACCCCCCCGAGGCCCAAAACGCCTCTTTTGATGATCTATAACTTCCGAGATTTTTGAGCAATCTTACCCAGACTTACATCATCGATCAAGAATGGTCTAATTATGATGTGTGCCAAAAATAAATTTGATCGGTTGAAAATTATGCTTAATAATCGTTTTTTTCGATTTGCGGGGGTCAGGGGAGGAAATTCAAAAATCAAAAACAAACTCGTATAACCTACGAACATAACGAATCTAGATTTCAAGTTTGGTTGCTCTAGCTCTTATAGTCTCTGAGAAACAGGCGTTCATACAGACGGACAGACGGACAGACGGACAGACGGACAGACGGACAGACGGTCAGACGGACAGACGGACAGACGGACAGACGGACAGACAGACAGACGGACAGGGCTAGATGAACTCGTCTTGTCGTCCTGATTCAGAATATATATACTTTATGGGGTCTCCGATGATTATTTCTATGTGTTACATACTTTTGGATTTTGCACATTTCCAATAGCTCCGCTTTGCTCTTTTTTTACAAAAAGGCAAAGGGGCTAAAAATGATTTTGACAGTTAGATTATCAAATTTATTTTCACTAAAGAAAAATCGATTAGAAAATGTAACTGGCACATAAACAATAATTATTATTAAATTTCTATTATGCTTAAGTATTGTTTGGCTCAGTTGCCAACAACTTGCTCTTGGGCTTGCCAGATGACTGCTATATTTAAAAAAAAAACTGTTTACATTATCAGAGCGTGTCTGAAATACTACTCATTACCAGAATACTTTCAATGCAACTTCATTCTGGGCACTAACATTAATATCAACTGCCGACCAGCGACCCCTTCAGCGCTAGTGAAAGTGAAATGTACAGACGAACCTAACTTTGTTGTTGTTGTTCAGTAATTTTCCGTTTATTATTATTTTTTTTAAATTTTTTTTAACATTTTCTGGTTTTTGCTTTTTAGTTTTTCTGTTTTCTGTTTTCAGTTGCTGGTTTTCATTAATATTTTCAAGCAGTATAAACAACTTACTCAAACTCAACCATCATTACAGTCCAGTGAAGTTGGCGTTAAGTGATTTTCTTGAAGTTTTAATTTAAGTTGACGCGACCATGGACACAATTTACTCTGTCCTGTTCCATCAACTTTTCGGTACTCATTATCACGTTTATCCTCTACTCAGTCACGTGTTAACCATGATTTGTCATGCAAATTATGTACTTGCATGCGAGTCATTGAACTCTGGACTTGACAAACGCAGTCAAATCATAGTTGAAAAAAGGTTTTATATAGTTTTTATGCTGCTGGTTATCTTAGTATATTATATTATTACAAATAAATATAGTTTAAATTTTATCCAAAAACTTATAATATTGTTTTGGCTTAAAGGGTTTTCAGTTAAAAATTAAAATCGAAATGTGTTTTCAGCAAGACATGTTTCACGAGTGATTCATCCAAAAGAGCCACACAATTTCACCTGTGCTACTTCCATGTAAAAACAAATTTCATGCATTTTGATTCGCATGTAGCATAGCCGGTGCCAAAGCTGGAAATGTGCAATTGCCGTTGGTTTTGCCAATTGGATTTTACTTGCCATGTAAAGTAATCAAAATTGAAAGCGCACCCCTTCTGTTTCCCCTACCGCTTCTACACCATACAATGCACTGCAACAGAGTAAGTGGCTTATAATGTATATTGTGGGTGGGGGGAGAGTACGCGTGTGATCAGAAGAAATGCCAAAAGCAAGCACAGATTAAGACCATGGCCTGAGCATGTGAGCACTTGATAACGGGTTTCTAAATCCGGCCGCAGTCAGGGGCAGAGTGCTACCACAGACGTCAGCAAGTCGCACGTAGGAGAAAGAGTTGTTGCACAGACCAAACACCAGACCCCAGAGACAATGTTAACCCACTAACCTTGTTACTGTTTTCTGTCTGTCTCTGTGCCTGTTCCAGTCTATATTTCTGTCTCTGTCATTTCTTTTGCCTTTGCCTCTAGCCATATTGTAGACATGGTCTCTCAGTTATAGTCGCATTGAAAGTGGCTGTCAAGTTCAATGCTGCGACTGCGGTGACGACCATGACGGAAGCATCTGCGTTAGCTTTAGTCAGAGAAAGCACAGCAACAGCACAGGACATAACGCGGAGAGAGTAACGTTTACAGCGACCTGCGCAGTTACTTAGTGGGTTAGTAGTATGTGTGTGAGTTGTAAGTGTGGGTGTACGGGTTGTTGGTAGACTCTCGTTTATATAACAACAAAAACTGCATACACGTTGCTTGCAATGACCTTCACCTTGGCAATGGCAGTGGCAGTGGTAATCGCAAAAAATTTAGCAGTGGCTGTGAAGTCGAGACGGCCTTGTGTTCTGTATATTTTGCTTTTACTGTAGCTGTCACGGCCATTGTAAGGATATGTTTAGCCTTGATCTTCATCGTGTATGTATGTATGGAAACATATGTATATTAATATTTAGCTTAGTTAAAAATTACCTGAACTTTTGTTTTATAACATAAAAACAATAATAACAACAGCCCTTGCGTTTCTTATTTGCTTTAATTTGTAATATTATTATTGTTATTATTATTATTATTATTATTACTGTTACTTCTGCGTAGACGACAGCAACTGCAAGAGAATTTGCATAAATTACAATCAACCTTTATATTTCAGGCTTTAAATTTTTTTTTTTAATTCAACACACTTTCTATGCTAAAAAAAAAAGAAAAAAAAACAATATTTAAGGGGGAAAAAACACAACAAAACAAATATACACAAGCCAAATAAAAATTCTTAGCCACCAAAAAAGTTTCTCTTTACGCCTACGCAATGGGCGGTTCAATTAGCATGTAACGCAACACACCGCACAACACAGCACACAGTTAACAAGACACGCACTGAAGCAATGACAATGTGAATAAGATAAATAAAATAACAATATAATAACACCGCAAGTTGATTTAATAGCTTAAGGAAGTATCTTCCGTTGCTTCTTACTTTCGAATTCAATGTTACGAGCTAAGGCTAAGAGAGAGCGATGAAGAGAGAGAACAGGGGTAAGAGTGCTTAAGAGCAAGTAAAACGCGTCCGTTAGCAAGCGCCGTTAGAGTTCGACTAACAGACGCATGCTTTAAGCCAGGCACATAGACGTTGACTTTGACGCTGGCAGAGCAGCAGCAGAAGTATTAGCAGGAGCTGCAGCAACAGTGCCGCAGTAGTATTAAACACGGAGATAGCGGAGACGCAGGCAAGTTGCAATAAGCACCAAATAGATATATGATATATTTAATATATCCAGTTATACATAACTTCACCATAATTTATTCTTATCAATTACCTAGCTTTTTTAAGTTGAATACTTTAAACAGATTAATATAAGATACTTTAAAAAGTTTATTCACCATTAGTTTAAGCTTCTGCAGCAGAATGCATTTGTAACTTCAGATAGAAACTAAATTATCACCTTTCAAAACTTGCGCCTACTTTCATAGCAAGCAGCCTGACATGAGAGCATAAAGTAGTTTGTTTCCACCAGTCTAAATAGCCCCAAGCAAAAATGCGCCAAGGAGGTATTATATACATTTTAACGCCTATAAAAAAAAAACTAAACAATATTTAGAAACACCTTTTAAAAGCTGATCTTCTTAGTCCTCATGATGATCTTCGTAATGTGTTATTGTTATCTTCTGGCAAATTCAATTCTTTTCTTTTGTGGTTTCCAGGCTAAATTGGAAAAAGTTTTATACTTTCGAACGGAATATAGTTCACTTAATTAAGTAATTGAATATTAATGATTTAAGGGATACAAATCTGTTGCTTGGATTATAGATTTATTTACCTATATATTTAAAAAAGGTACCGAGTAGAGTAAATTAATGTTTATTTCTATTTTATTACATTTAACTGTAGTTTTAGTCGACCAAAAATAATGGTGGAAATCAAAATTTCTTTATTTAATAATATACCATTTAAATTATTAACTTAATTTAAAATACTAAGTTTTTTTAAATTTTTTAATTTTTTTTACTTTTGGAAGTATTTTGCCACTAAATATTATTTGCTGAAATAAATCTTATATCATTTCAATTATTATTATTATTTTTTTTTTTTTTTTTATTATTATTATTAAGGAAGCCGAGGTTCTAAGACCTCTTTGTGTCCTTTTTATTTCAATTATTGATTTAACATTTTCTACAATTTTTATAACTTTTTTATTTACAATATTTATTATTTTGTACCACGAAAGTAACCAACCTTTCAAGGATTGCCATCAATAAAGCACTTGTAAGATTAAACTACTTTTTACCGGTACAATTCACTGATTTCGAAAATGGCGTAATTATATTTATTTAGACCTGTTCATTTTTCAAACATTGGCGCCATGTCAAGAGTGTGTAAATTATTATTAGCATCGAATGTAGCAAAGCGTAAAATGCAATAGAATTCTTTTTGATACGAACAAAAATATTATATAACCCACAGTTGGTAAAAGTTTTTTTTTGGAGTCATAAATTATAAATTTATGATTAATACACAAGTAGTACTTAAATTTTATTTGACTTAAACTAAGAAAAGAACGAGCGGCTGCTTATTTTATATATCGATATATCGATAGGAAACTATTGACTCTACTATTACCAACAAATGCAGAACGCCGCTATTGATGGTATTTGTGGACCAAACCTGGTTGACTGTGATGCAATTGTTGTTTTGAATGAGAAAGTGAAAGTCTTGCTTTAGGTGTTTATTGATAAACACAATAAAGAAGTTCTTATCAAAACTCAAATTTTTTTCAGTGTGAGTGCAAAGGACTACTAAAACGAAGCAAATGTAAGGCGTTTCAAAGAGGCAAATTGGAGAAAAAACATAAATAGGAAAGAATTCAAATACAACCAATACGCAATCTAACGCTGGCACAAACAAAAGCAAAAACAACGGCCAATGTGCACGCGACTTCAAAGTTGCGCGCGTAACTGGGCCAGCCCAGAGTCTAACCTCAAAGAACGCACAGTTCTGGACTGTTACATTTACATTACGTGAATTAAAGCATGCAGCGCTTGGTGCCTAGTGGATGGAGCGGTATGCCGTTTCGAATTTCCACTACAACAAAAGTAAGTTTAACATTTATTTTCAATACATATGAGTTTAAACATATATATAAGATCAGCAGATAATCACATTAAAATTTCATATAGGTTGTGTTTTTTTCATTAACTGCTGGCGTGGCGTTAATGGGCGTCTTATCGAGATATTTACGACGCCGTAAACCGCCGCGTCCGACACGACGTGTACGTAAATACACAGGGCGACGAACGCGAAACAGCATGCGTAGTCCGAACGATTTAACATCTATTGCCGGTTCAAAGGCATCAGCACGGTCAGGTAGTCCCGTCGGTTCAACGGTTGCCTATTCGGATCGATTGTCTCTGGCCTCCGGCTCAATTGGAGTTGGCGTACAAAATCAGAACAGTGCAGTGAGTACTGGAATGGCTACACAGTTGACGGCCCAACAGCTGGGTGTAATGGGTATGGAGGCGTTGGATACAGTGATTAACTTTTGGGAAGATGCACTGGCAGCACACTATTCACCTGGCGGAGTTCCAGCATCTTTAACAACAGCCGAAGACTCTGAATTTTGTCGCGAAATTCAAAATTTATTGGAAATGTCATATACGCTACAGGAGCAAAGCGAACTACTCTTTCTTGATCAGCGCTCAGTGCTTTTCCGTGAGGAACATTCCATAGATGAAGCAGAAGAGGACAGAATCGCTTCCGGTCGTGACGTCGACGAGGATGATCGACACTCACGAAAATCAGCCAGTTTGTTGAGCCGTGCTGGTTCCGATCCGAATTTTGATTCTGCGGAAAGCTTTGCATCAGCTCTAGATCAGGTAGCTGATCTTCGTGAGTTTGAAAGCTTCATTGAGACAGCGTATGAGGAGTATCCGTTGTTTCAAAACGCACTAAGGCATCATGATGAGTACACAGTACCATGTCGTACGATACGCTCCGAACTAATGCACTGTGGCAGTGATACCGAATACTTGGCAAAGTTACATTGCGTCCGACTTGCCTTTCAATTTTTGTTTAAAGATCCGGCTGTGGGTCAATGGATTTGCGATGCAGGCAGGCAAATACTGACCGATCTTCTTTGTCTAAGTGATAAGGATACTAAAGATTTCCTTGTTGGGTATGAGGATATGGTTAACTTTTTGCATGAGCCCACTAACTGGCCGGCCATCCAAATGGAGCTGGAACAGCGCAATGTCAAAGCCATGACATTCTATGACATATGCCTTGACTTTATTATACTCGATTCGTTTCGTGATTTGGATGCACCTCCAGCCAGTGTTACAGCTGTTGTTCAAAATCGTTGGCTCTCCAATGGTTTCAAGGAAACGGTAAGATAACACAACATATCAACTTGATTGAAACTCAACTTTTTGATATATACTTAAAATGATAATTTCAAATTATATTTTCTTCAATCATATAATCTACTATAAAATGACAAGTTTGACACGGTTAAAACTTTAGATTTCTCACACGTAGTCATCTTATATTTAAATTTGAGTTTCACCTCGGATAGATAAATATCTGTTGGTATTATTATAAATATTTTATTTTTCTCTTTTAGGCACTCACGACGGCTGTGTGGTCGGTGTTAAAAGCAAAAAAACGTATGCTTAAATATCCTAATGGGTTTATGGCCCACTTCTATGTTATATCGGAACAGATATCGCCATTGATGGCGTGGGGATTTTTTGGTCCTAACGAGAATCTTCGTGATATTTGTCATTATTTCCGTGAGCAGTTGGTTGCGTTCCTAGCTGATATATTTAGCTTTCAAAAGAGTCGCTTTACTACCATTGAAGATTTTTCACAAGATGTGCTTACACACATGCAGACTCGCGTTAATAATATTGGAGTCAAGTTTACACAATAGAATATGTTTTATGACCTAAAGTTGATATGATTATGTTGGGTTTTCGGTTAAGGATATGGCCAAAGTTATATTTCGTGTTTAACGATCAAATTCTAATTATTACATGCCACACTCACGTTGACTAATTTTAATGCCACACACAAACACACACACACACACACACACACAAACACACACACACACACAAACACACACACACACAAACACACACACACACTCAAACACACACATGCATCATACGCACATATATATATATTATATTTATATATATAAATACGTACATTTATGATTAAGAATCGCATTAAAATCGCCAAAACATTTGTACAATAAAACTGTTTACTTCACTGTTAATCAGCCAACCAGCTGCTGACTGCTCCAATTGCAACAGCAGGTGCAGAGTGTCCTCCTGAATGGCCAGTCGTTGCTGCTAATTCGTCGCTGCAACATGTGCAAAGGCTTGGGCTTTAGCACTGGATTTGTGGCACTGTGCGCTTTTGTAAGTAAAAATTTATTTTATTATCAATCATTGATTGATCAATCTTTTTATTTCCGCCCATCCTCAGATCTGTTGCTTTTGTGCACTGCACATGCTCAACAAGATTGTGCACATTAATGAGGAAACTGGTCTACGCACAGATTTCCTTGACCAAACACGAGATGAGAGTGATCACTGTATGAGAACATACATTGTGGACAATATGAGTAGTGCCCATATTACCTGGCTGGAACTCTTTTATATGAAATGGACTCTGGTACTAACCATTTTCTATAGCTTTGTAGTAATGGTTCTGATACGTGCCCAATATTTGAGTCATTTTAATATTAACTTCATTACGTCCAATGCGGTGAGCATTTATCTCATGAAACTCTAAATTCATTATCTCTCCCCTGGCCTTTACCTCTATTTTATAGATGATGCTTGTAGGCGGAGTGCTTACTATTGTTCTGTTCATAGCCACTGTCATTTTGAATGAACACACACCTTTTATGGAAATGTGGTGCAACGAGTTTATTGTTGGATTTATGTACTTTATAGCCATCAATATATGTGTTACTGTTGTTTTTTTCCTAATCCACTCCTGCCAGTATTATTTTCAATTGGAGGATCGTGGCTTTTGATTGGATCGGTTGATCACCTTAGACGGTAAACTGCCATTCAGTACTCTCGACACCTATTTTACAGCTGATGTAAAAACACAATTATTGTGTTTGTTTTTTATAATCAATTGCATTATAATAAATTAATAACGTTTTATTATCGACGAAATGAGTTTCGACATTACTTATGGATTTATAAAAAAAAAAAAATCTAAAATTTGATTAATTCATATTTTAAGCATTGTAAATAAACCCAAATGCATTTTATCTGTTTTTTAAGTTAATTTTTATTGATGCTACGGTCTATTTTGTTCCTTAAGAATCTGTTGTGATCATGCTTAGCATGACAATTTTTGCCTTACATCAATAAGGATAAGGATAAAACTCAATAATCGTATGAAATATATTTAGAAAATGAATTATGTCAACAAATTTTTTTTATTGTAAGCTTAACAAATAGCACAAATGGATTAAACCGCTTTAAATGCGATTTAAAAAATTCATCAAATAAAGGAGACTACAATATTACGATAGATGATATGGTTTTATGTACAGCATAGGAAAATGATTTAATTAACCGATGACATAGAATCATTAATAACACAGCAACAATAATTCGGTCTGAATGTGTTTAATGTTTTATATGTAAGTGTATTAAAACTTAAAAGAAAAATTATAATAATATTTAAAAAATTCAGGTTTAATTTTCAAAATGTAAAATTTCATAAAAACAAGTAAGAAGTCTATAGTCGACTGTACCCGACTACGAGAGCCCCTTTGCCTACATATACAGCCATACACACACATACTCATACATACAGACAGTTCTGCACGTACTTAGCCATTGCGCGCACCGTTTAGCCTCCCACGCAGTATAGCGCGGTACTTAATGTTGTATAACTTCCGTGTTTATTGTTATATTTTTACGAAATCTACAATGTAGATAAAGAATGGTCTACTCAATATGTGTGCGAAAAAGAAATTTGATCGGTTAAAAATTGTACCTTATAATCGATTTTTTCGAATTTCAGTGGTCAGGGGAGGAAATTCGAAAATCTAAAACAAACTCGTGTAGCGTACGAACATTACAAATCTACGTTCTAAATTTCGTTGCTCTACCTCCTATTTTGCGCGCACTACTATACCCCCCGGGGACCATAACACCACTTTTGATGATGTATAACTTCCGATTTTTAGCCCCTTTGCCTTTTTGTTAACAAGTAAGAAGTCTGTAGTCGAGTGTTCCCGACTACTAGAGCCCCTTTGCGTACATATACAGCCATACACACACATACTCATACATACAGACAGTTCTGCACGTACTTAGCCATTGCGCGCACCGTTTAGCCTCCCACGCAGTATAGCGCGGTACTTAATGTTGTATAACTTCCGTGTTTATTGTTTAATTTTAACGAAATTCACAACGTAGATGAAGAATAGTCTACTTAATATGTGTGCGAAAAAGATTTGATCGGTTAAAAATTGTACCTTATAATCGATTTTTTCAAATTGCGGGGGTCAGGGGAGGAAATTAAAAAATCTAAAAAAACTCGTATAGCGTACGAACATTACAACTCTACGTTCCAAATTTCGTTGCTCTAGCTCTTATTTTGCGCGCACTACTATACCCCCCGGAGCCCATAACGCCACTTTTGCTGATCTATAACTTCCGAGATTTTTGATCAATCTTACCCAGATTCACAAAATAGATCAAGAATAGTCTAATTATGATGTGTACTAAAAATAAATTTGATCGGTTGAAAATTGTGCGGAGGTCAGGGCAGGAAATTGAAAAATCAAAAACAAACTTGTATACCGTACGAAAATAACAAATCTAGTTTTAAAATTTGGTTGCTCTGGTTCTTATAGTTTCTGAGAAACAGACGTTCATACAGACGGACAGACGGACGGACGGACAGACGGACATGGCTAGATCGACTCGTCTTGTCGTCCTGATCAAGAATATATATACTTTATGGGGTCTCCGATGATTATTTCTATGTGTTACATACTTTTGGATTTTGCATATTTCCAATAGCTCCGCTTTGCTCTTTATTACAAAAAGGCAAAGGGGCTAAAAACACGAGCTTTTTGGGCCTACTTGAAGTTATAAGTAAATAGGATCAATTTTAATTCGTAAGCTGTTGATAAATCATTTAATTATTCATTAACGTAAATGTATACAAACCATAACTATCTTTAAACCCTGAATAAAGAACGTCTTGTCTTAGCCAAAGCAAAAAACATAAACTTGTTGCAACCTGAACGTGCAAACTCTGAGATTGTTAAAAGTGGCGGGGAAAATGACGTGTTAGCTTGCCAATGTTCTATATATCGAGTTTCAATATAGTACAATATCATGTTTGCGAAAGTTTGTAAGTTCGTCTGACAGCTTTTGTTATACAGTATATATCGGTTATAACACGCACTGCTTAATGTGTTTGTTGGCAAAGGGATTCTCGTAGTCGGGTACACTCGACTACAGATTTCTTGATTGTTTCAAAAGGCAAAAGGCAGCTAATAAAAAGAATCATTTCACACCTTCAAGTACAGTCGAGTATCGATAATTCGTAATGCCACGGGGATCAGATTATTTACGAACTACACGGGATTTGGAACTACGGAAGTTTCCATTTAAAGGGCTCATCGAAGAAAAAATATTTTTAGCCCCTTTGCCATTTTGTAAAAAAACGATTATTAAGCACAATTTTCGACCGATCAAATTTATTTTTGGCACACATCATAATTAGACTATTCTTGATCTATGTTGTGAATCTGGGTAAGATTGATCAAAAATCTCGGAAGTTATAGACCATCAAAAGTGGCGTTATGGGCCCCGGGGGTGGTTTAGTAGTGCACGCAAAATAAGAGCTAGAGCAACGAAATTTGGAACGTAGATTTGTTATGTTTGTACGCTATACAAGTTTGTTTTAGATTTTCGAATTTCCTCCCCTGACCCCCGCAATTTGAAAAAATCGATTATAAGGTACAATTTTCAACCGATGATTTCGCACACATATTAAGTAGACCATTCTTCATCTACATTGTGAATTTCGTTAAAATTGAACAATAAACACGGAAGTTATACAACATTAAGTACCGCGCTATAGAGCGTGGGGGGCTAAAAGGTGCGCGCAATGGCTAAGTACGTGCAGAACTGTGTGTATGTATGAATATTTGTGCTAATGGCTGTATATGTATGCAAAGGGGCTCTTGTAGTCGGGTATACTCGACTACAGACTTCTTACTTGTTTATGTAGAATTGATGTTAATGTTTATGGAGCGATATTTAATTGTTTTGTCACTTAAATTTTATTTGTTCCATCATTAACGGCTGAAATAATCTCTTATTTTTAGCCCCTTTGCCTTTTTTGTAAAAAAAGAGAAAAGCGGAGCTATTGGAAATGTGCAAAATCCAAAAGTATGTAACACATAGAAATAATCATCGGAGACCCCATAAAGTATATATATTCTGAATCAGGACGACAAGACGAGTTCATCTAGCCCTGTCCGTCTGTCTGTCTGTCCGTCTGTCCGTCTGACCGTCTGTCCGTCTGTATGAACGCCTGTTTCTCAGAGACTATAAGAGCTACAGCAACCAAACTTGAAATCTAGATTCGTTATGTTCGTAGGTTATACGAGTTTGTTTTTGATTTTTCAATTTCCTCCCCTGACCACCGCAAATCGAAAAAAACGATTATTAAGCATAATTTTCAACCGATCAAATTTATTTTTGGTACACATCATAACTAAACCATTCTTGATCGATGTTGTTAATCTGGGTAAGATTGATCAAAAATCTCGGAAGTTATAGATCAGCAAAAGTGGTGTTATGGGCTCCGGGGGGGTATAGTCGTGCGCGCAAAATAAGAGCTAGAGCAACGAAATTTGGAACGTAGACTTGTTATGTTCGTACGCTATACAAGTTTGTTTTTGATTTTTCAATTTCCTCCCCTGACCCCCGCAAATCGAAAAAAACGATTTTCAGATACAATTTTTAACCGATAAGATTTCGTTTTCGCACACATATTAAGTAGACCATTCTTCATCTACGTTGTGAGTTTCGTTAAAATTGAAAGAAAAACACGGAAGTTATACAACAATAAGTACCGCGCTATAGAGCGTGGGGGGCTAAAAGGCGCGCGCAATGGCCAAGTACGTGCAGAACTGTGTGTATGTATGAGTATATGTGTGTATGGCTGTATATGTAGGCAAAGGGGCTCTCGTAGTCGGGAACACTCGACTACAGACTTCTTACTTGTTTCACGATTGATAATGTGTTATTCGTACGTTTTTTTAGCCATTTTTACGTATTGATTCTACGCTTGGGAAAAAATCAGCAAAATAAACGAAAATAATGTGAGATAGCAAAAAAATTCAGCATGTATAGCGACATAACTGTCTCTAAATCCTAACGGTGACTTAATTGACAAAATTTTTGAATTGCATTACGAATTATAAGAGGTTATGAAAACAAATTACGAATTATAATAAATTTAATATTCTATTAAAAATATTACTAATTAACGAGGGGACCAAAATGTATGAAATTTCTACGATTTATCGAGTTTTTTTTTTCAAGGGGACAGAAACTTTTACGAATTATAGAGAATTCCGAATTAGCGGGGCTTGAATTATCAAGACTCGACTGTATATATATTCTCGATCTGAAAGAATAGCAGACCCATGTTCGTCTGTCGGTCCGTCCATCTGTATGAGCGCCTGTTTCCCAGAGACTGTCAGAGCTACACTAACCAAATTTGGAATCTTGGATCTTTATTGTATTGTAGCTATACGAGTTTAATTAGATTTTCGGAATTACTCCACTGATCCCCAGGTTAAAGTGCGTACAGAACTGTGTATATGTGTGTGTATGCCTATGTATGTGGACATATGTCGGATACAGTCGACTTCAGCTGTTGATAAATCATTTAATAATTCATTAACGTAAATGTATACAAACCATAACCACCTTTAAACCCTGAATAAAAAACGTCTTGTCTTAGCCAAAGCAAAAAACATAAACTTGTTGCAACCTGAACGTGCAAACTCTGAGATTGTTAAAAGTGGCGGGGAAAATGACGTGTTAGCTTGCCAATGTTCTATATATCGAGTTTCAATATAGTACAATATCATGTTTGCGAAAGTTTGTAAGTTCGTCTGACAGCTTTTGTTATACAGTATATATCGGTTATAACACGCACTGCTTAATGTGTTTGTTGGCAAAGGGATTCTCGTAGTCGGGTACACTCGACTACAGATTTCTTGATTGTTTCAAAAGGCAAAAGGGAGCTAATAAAAAGAATCATTTCACACCTTCAAGTACAGTCGAGTATCGATAATTCGTAATGCCACGGGGATCAGATTATTTACGAACTACACGGGATTTGGAACTACGGAAGTTTCCATTTAAAGAGGCTCATCGAAGAAAAAATATTTTTAGCCCCTTTGCCATTTTGTAAAAAAACGATTATTAAGCACAATTTTCGACCGATCAAATTTATTTTTGGCACACATCATAATTAGACTATTCTTGATCTATGTTGTGAATCTGGGTAAGATTGATCAAAAATCTCGGAAGTTATAGATCATCAAAAGTGGCGTTATGGGCCCCGGGGGTGGTTTAGTAGTGCACGCAAAATAAGAGCTAGAGCAACGAAATTTGGAACGTAGATTTGTTATGTTTGTACGCTATACAATTTTTTTTTAGATTTTCGAATTTCCTCCCCTGACCCCCGCAATTTGAAAAAATCGATTATAAGGTACAATTTTCAACCGCTGATTTCGCACACATATTAAGTAGACCATTCTTCATCTACATTGTGAATTTCGTTAAAATTGAACAATAAACACGGAAGTTATACAACATTAAGTACCGCGCTATAGAGCGTGGGGGGCTAAAAGGTGCGCGCAATGGCTAAGTACGTGCAGAACTGTGTGTATGTATGAGTATGTGTGTATGGCTGTATATGTAGGCAAAGGGGCTCTCGTAGTCGGGTACACTCGACTACAGACTTCTTACTTGTTTATGTAGAATTGATGTTAATGTTTATGGAGCGATATTTAATTGTTTTGTCACTTAAATTTTATTTGTTCCATTATTAACGGCTGAAATAATCTCTTATTTTAGCCCCTTTGCCTTTTTTGTAAAAAAGAGAAAAGCGGAGCTATTGGAAATGTGCAAAATCCAAAAGTATGTAACACATAGAAATAATCATCGGAGACCCCATAAAGTATATATATTCTGAATCAGGACGACAAGACGAGTTCATCTAGCCCTGTCCGTCTGTCTGTCTGTCCGTCTGTCCGTCTGACCGTCTGTCCGTCTGTATGAACGCCTGTTTCTCAGAGACTATAAGAGCTACAGCAACCAAACTTGAAATCTAGATTCGTTATGTTCGTAGGTTATACGAGTTTGTTTTTGATTTTTCAATTTCTTCCCCTGACCACCGCAAATCGAAAAAAACGATTATTAAGCATAATTTTCAACCGATCAAATTTATTTTTGGTACACATCATAACTAAACCATTCTTGATCGATGTTGTTAATCTGGGTAAGATTGATCAAAAATCTCGGAAGTTATAGATCATGCAAAAGTGGTGTTATGGGCTCCGGGGGGTATAGTCGTGCGCGCAAAATAAGAGCTAGAGCAACGAAATTTGGAACGTAGACTTGTTATGTTCGTACGCTATACAAGTTTGTTTTTGATTTTTCAATTTCCTCCCCTGACCCCCGCAAATCGAAAAAAACGATTTTCAGATACAATTTTTAACCGATAAGATTTCGTTTTCGCACACATATTAAGTAGACCATTCTTCATCTACGTTGTGAGTTTCGTTAAAATTGAAAGAAAAACACGGAAGTTATACAACAATAAGTACCGCGCTATAGAGCGTGGGGGGCTAAAAGGCGCGCGCAATGGCCAAGTACGTGCAGAACTGTGTGTATGTATGAGTATATGTGTGTATGGCTGTATATGTAGGCAAAGGGGCTCTCGTAGTCGGGTACACTCGACTACAGACTTCTTACTTGTTTCACGATTGATAATGTGTTATTCGTACGTTTTTTTAGCCATTTTTACGTATTGATTCTACGCTTGGGAAAAAATCAGCAAAATAAACGAAAATAATGTGAGATAGCAAAAAAATTCAGCATGTATAGCGACATAACTGTCTCTAAATCCTAACGGTGACTTAACTGACAAAATTTTTGAATTGCATTACGAATTATAAGAGGTTATGAAAACAAATTACGAATTATAATAGGTTTAATATTCTATTAAAAATATTACTAATTAACGAGGGGACCAAAATGTATGAAATTTCTACGATTTATCGAGTTTTTTTTTTCAAGGGGACAGAAACTTTTACGAATTATAGAGAATTCCGAATTAGCGGGGCTTGAATTATCAAGACTCGACTGTATATATATTCTCGATCTGAAAGAATAGCAGACCCATGTTCGTCTGTTGGTCCGTCCATCTGTATGAGCGCCTGTTTCCCAGAGACTGTCAGAGCTACACTAACCAAATTTGGAATCTTGGATCTTTATTGTATTGTAGCTATACGAGTTTAATTAGATTTTCGGAATTACTCCACTGATCCCCAGGTTAAAGTGCGTACAGAACTGTGTATATGTGTGTGTATGCCTATGTATGTGGACATATGTCGGATACAGTCGACTTCAGCTGTTGATAAATCATTTAATAATTCATTAACGTAAATGTATACAAACCATAACTATCTTTAAACCCTGAATAAAGAACGTCTTGTCTTAGCCAAAGCAAAAAACATAAACTTGTTGCAACCTGAACGTGCAAACTCTGAGATTGTTAAAAGTGGCGGGGAAAATGACGTGTTAGCTTGCCAATGTTCTATATATCGAGTTTCAATATAGTACAATATCATGTTTGCGAAAGTTTGTAAGTTCGTCTGACAGCTTTTGTTATACAGTATATATCGGTTATAACACGCACTGCTTAATGTGTTTGTTGGCAAAGGGATTCTCGTAGTCGGGTACACTCGACTACAGATTTCTTGATTGTTTCAAAAGGCAAAAGGGAGCTAATAAAAAGAATCATTTCACACCTTCAAGTACAGTCGAGTATCGATAATTCGTAATGCCACGGGGATCAGATTATTTACGAACTACACGGGATTTGGAACTACGGAAGTTTCCATTTAAAGAGGCTCATCGAAGAAAAAATATTTTTAGCCCCTTTGCCATTTTGTAAAAAAACGATTATTAAGCACAATTTTCGACCGATCAAATTTATTTTTGGCACACATCATAATTAGACTATTCTTGATCTATGTTGTGAATCTGGGTAAGATTGATCAAAAATCTCGGAAGTTATAGATCATCAAAAGTGGCGTTATGGGCCCCGGGGGTGGTTTAGTAGTGCACGCAAAATAAGAGCTAGAGCAACGAAATTTGGAACGTAGATTTGTTATGTTTGTACGCTATACAATTTTTTTTTAGATTTTCGAATTTCCTCCCCTGACCCCCGCAATTTGAAAAAATCGATTATAAGGTACAATTTTCAACCGCTGATTTCGCACACATATTAAGTAGACCATTCTTCATCTACATTGTGAATTTCGTTAAAATTGAACAATAAACACGGAAGTTATACAACATTAAGTACCGCGCTATAGAGCGTGGGGGGCTAAAAGGTGCGCGCAATGGCTAAGTACGTGCAGAACTGTGTGTATGTATGAATATTTGTGCTAATGGCTGTATATGTATGCAAAGGGGCTCTTGTAGTCGGGTATACTCGACTACAGACTTCTTACTTGTTTATGTAGAATTGATGTTAATGTTTATGGAGCGATATTTAATTGTT
>JBAMBS010002654.1:0-50663 GCA_037044455.1 Zygothrica quintamaculata | reverse complement strand
ATACTATACTATACTATACTATACTATACTATACTATACTATACTATACTATACTATACTATACTATACTATACTATACTATACTATACTATACTATACTATACTATACTATACTATACTATACTATACTATACTATACTATACTATACTATACTATATACTATACTATACTATACTATACTATACTATACTATACTATACTATACTATACTATACTATACTATACTATACTATACTATACTATACTATACTATACTATACTATACTATACTATACTATACTATACTATACTATACTATACTATACTATACTATACTGTACTATACTATACTATACTATACTATACTATACTATACTTACTATACTATACTATACTATACTAATACTATACTATACTATACTATACTATACTATACTATACTATACTATACTATACTATACATATACTATACTATACTATACTATACTATACTATACTATACTATACTATACTATACTATACTATACTATACTATACTATACTATACTATACTATACTATACTATACTATACTATACTATACTATACTATACTATACTATACTATACTATACTATACTATACTATACTATACTATACTATACTATACTATACTATACTATACTATACTATACTATACTATACTATACTATACTATACTATACTATACTATACTATACTATACTATACTATACTATACTATACTATACTATACTATACTATACTATACTATACTATACTATACTATACTATACTATACTATACTATACTATATTATACTATACTATACTATACTATACTATACTATACTATACTATACTATACTATACTATACTATACTATACTATACTATACTATACTATACTATACTATACTATACCATAGTATACTATACTATACTATACTATACTATACTATACTATGCTATACTATACTATACTATACTATACTATACTATACCATGCTATACTATACTATGCTATACTATACTTTTCTATACTATAGTATACTATACTACTTTATACTATATTATATTATACTATACTATTCTATACTATACTATACTATACTATACCATACTATACTATACTATACCATACTATACTATACTATACTATAGTATACTATACTATGCTATACTATACTATACTATACTATACTATACTATAGTATACTATACTATACTATACTATACTATATTATATTATACCATACTATACCAATACTATACCATAATATACTATACCATACTATACTATACTATACTATACTATACCATATAATAATATACTATAGTATACTATACTATACTATACTATACTATACTATACTATACTATACTATACTATACTATACTATACTATACTATACTACATATATACTATACTATACTATACTATACTAATATACTATACTATACTATACTATACTATACTATACTATACCATACTATACTATACTATACTATACTATACTATACCATACTATATTATACTATACTATACTATACTATACTATACTATACTATACTATATTATACTATGTACTATACCATACTATACTATACTATACTATACTATACTATACTATACTATACTATACTATACTATACTATACTATACTATACTATACTATACTATACTATACTATACTATACTATACTATACTATACTATGCTATACTATACTATACTATACTATACTATACTATATATACTATACTATACTATACTATACTATATTATACATATACTATACTATACTATACTATACTATACTATACTATACTATACTATACTATACTATACTATACTATATCATAGTATACTATACTATAGTATAGTATTATACTATACTATACTATATTATACTATACTATACCATATTATACTATACTATACTATACTATACTATATTATACTATAGTATAGTACATATACTATACTATACTATACTATACTATACTATACTATACCATACTATACTATACTATACTATGCTATACTATACTATACTATACTATATATATTATACTATACTATACTAATGACTATACCATACTATACTATACTATACTATAACTATACTATACTATACTATACTATACTATACTATACTATGACATATTATACTATACTATAACTATACTATACTATTACTATACTATGCTATACTATACTATACTATAGTATGCTATACTATACTATACTCATACTATACTATACTATACTAATACTATACTATACTATGTATACATACTATACTATACTATACTATACTATACTATACTATACTATACTATACTATACTATACTATACTATACTATATTATACTATACTATAGTATACTATACTATATAGTATACTATACTATACTATACTATACTATACAATATGATACTATACTATACTATACTATACTATACTATAGTATACTATACTATACTATACTATACCATATTATACTATATATAGTACTATACTATACTATAGTATAGTGTACTATAGTTATACTATAGCATAGTATAGTCATACGTATACCATAGTATAGTATACTATAGCATACTATAGTATACTATACTATACTATACTATAGTATACCATAGCTATAGTATAAGTATAACATAGTATAGTATACTATAGTATAGTATAGTATAGTATAGTATAGTATAGTATAGTATAGTATAGTATAGTATAGTATAGTATGGTATAGTATAATATAGTATAGTATAATATAGTATAGTATAGTATAGTATAGTATAGTATAGTATAGTATAGTATAGTATAGTATAGTATAGTATAGTATAGTATAATATAGTATAGTATGATATAGTATAGTATAGTATAGTATAGTATAATATAGTATAGTATAATATAGTATAGTATAATATAGTATAGTATAGTATAGTATAGTATAATAATAGTATAGTATAATATAGTATAGTATAGTATAGTATAGTATAGTATAGTATAGCATAGTATAATATAGTATAGTATAGTATAGTATAGTATAGTATAGTATAGTATAGTATAGTATAGTATAATATAGTATAGTTATAATATAGTATAGTATAGTATAGTATAGTATAGTATAGTATAATATAATATAGTATAGTGTAGTATAGTATACTATGGTATAGTATAGTATAGCATAGAATAGTATAGTATGGTATAATATGGTATAGTATAGAAAAGTATAGTATAGTATAGTATAGTATAGTATAATATAGTATAGTATAATATAGTATAGTGTAGTATAGTATAGTATAGTATAGATATAGTATAATATAATATAGTATAATATAGTATAGTATAGTATAGTATAGTATAGTATAGTATAGTATAGTATAGTATAGTATAATATAGTATAGTATAGTATAGTATAGTATAATATAGTATATTATAGTATAAGTATAGTAAAGTATAGATATAGTATAGTATAATATAGTATAGTATAATATAGTATAGTATAATATAGTATAGTATAATATAGTATAGTATAATATAGTATAGTATAATATAGTATAGTATAATATAGTATAGTATAATATAATACAGTATAGTATAGTATAGTATAGCATAGTATAGTATAGTATAGAATAGTATAATATAGTATAGTATAGTATAGTATAGTATAGTATAGAATAGTATAATATAGTATAGTATAATATAGTATAGTATAATATAGTATAGTATAGAATAGTATAGTATAATATAGTATAGTATAGTATAGTATAGTATAGTATAGTATAGTATAGTATAGTATAGTATAGTATAGTATAGTATAGTATAGTATAGTATAATATAGTATGAGTATAGTATAGTATAGTATAATATAGTATAGTATAATATAGTATAGTATAATATAGTATAGTATAGATGGTATAGTATAGTATAATATAGTATAGTATAGTATAGTATAGTATAGTATAGTATAGTATAGTATAGTATAGTATAGTATAGTATAAGTATAGTATAGTATAGTATAGTATAGTATAGTATAGTATAGTATAGTATAGTATAGTATAGTATGGTATAGTATAGTATAGTAGTAGTAGTTGTAAGTATAGTATAGTATAGTATAGTATAGTATGTATAGTATAGTAAGTATAGTATAGTAAGTATAGTATAGTATAGTATGGTATAGTATAGTATAGTATAGTATAGTATAGTATAGAATAGTATAGTATAGTATAGTATAGTATAGTATAGTATAGTATAGTATAGTATAGTATAGAATAGTATAGTATAGTATAGTATAGTATAGTATAGTATAGTATAGTATAGTATAGTATAGTATAATATAGTATATTATAAGTATAGATAGTAGTATTAGTATAGTATAATATAGTATTATGGTATAGTATATAGTATAGTATAGTATAGTATAGTATAGTATAGTATAGTATAGTATAGTATAGTATAGTATAGTATAGTATAGTATAGTATAGTATAGTATAGTATAGTATAGTATAGTATATATAGTATAGTATAGTATAGTATAGTATAGTATAGATAGTATGTATAGTATAATAGTATAGTATGTAAGTATAGTATAGTAAATATGTATAGTATAGTATAGTAATATAGTATAGTATAGTATAGTATAGTATAGTATAGTATAGTATAGTATAGTATAGTATATAAGTATAGTATAGTATAGTATAGTATAGTATATTATAGTATATTATGTATACATATATAGTATAGTATAGTATAGTATAGTATAGTATAGTATAGTATAATATAGTATAGTATAGTATAGTATAGTATAGTATAGTATAGTATAGTATAGTATAGTATAGTCATAAGTATAGTATAGTATAGTATAATAGTATAGTATAGTACAAGTGTATAGTATAGTATAGTATAAGTATAGTATAGTATAATATAGTATAGTATAGTATAGTATAGTATAGTATAGTATAGTATAGTATAGTATAGTATAGTATAGTATAGTATAGTATAGTATAGTATACTATAGTATAGTATAGTATAGTATAGTATAGTATAGTATAGTATAGTATAGTATAGTATAGTATAGTATAGTATAGTATAGTATAGTATAGTATAGTATAATATAGTATAGTATAGTATAGTATATATAATAGTAGTATGATGATATATACTATAGTATAGTATACTATAGTATAGTATACTATAGTATAGTATATATAGTAAGTATACATATATGTATAGTATAGTATGGTATAGTATAGTATAGTATAGTATATATAGTATAGTATAGTATAGTAGAGTATAGTATAGTATAGTATAGTATAGTATAGTATAGTATAGTATAGTATAGTATAGTATAGTATGGTATAGTATAGTATAGTGAAGTATAGTATAGTATAGTATAGTATAGAATAGTATAGTATAGTATAAATAGTAAAGTATAGTATAGTATGACATAGTATAGTATAGTATAGTATTAGTATACTATAGTATAGTATAGTATAGTATAGTATAGTATAGTATAGTATAGTATAGTGTAGTATAATATAGTATAGTATAGAATGATATAGTATAGTATGGTATAGTGTAGTATAATATAGTATAGTATAGTGTAGTATAGTATAATATAGTTTAGTATAGTATAGTATAGTATAATAATAGTATAGTATAAAATAGTATAGTTTAGTATAGTATTAGTATAGTATGGTATAGTATAGTATAGTATAGTATAGTATAGCTGCGGCGGCGCGGCGGGCGGGCGGCGTGGGCGGCGTGCGGCGGTGCGGTGCGGCGCGGCGGGCGGGCGGGCGGCGGCGCGGGCGCGGGCGCGCGGGCGCGCGCGCGCGGGCGCGGGCGGCGCGGCGGCGGGCGGCGGGCGGGCGCGCGGGCGCGCGCGCGCGCGGCGCGGCGGGCGCGCGGGCGCGGGCGCGCGGCGCGGCGCGGGCGCGCGGCGCGGCGCGCGGCGCGGCGGGCGGCGGGCGCGGCGCGCGCGCGGGCGCGGGCGGCGCGGCGGGCGGCGGGCGGGCGGGCGGCGGGCGGGCGGGCGGCGGGCGCGGGCGCGCGGGCGGCGCGCGGGCGCGGGCGGCGGGCGGGCGGGCGGCGGGCGGCGGGCGGGCGGCGCGGCGCGGCGGGCGGCGGGCGCGGGCGCGCGGGCGCGGGCGCGCGGGCGGCGGGCGGGCGCGGGCGGGCGCGGGCGCGGGCGGGCGCGGCGCGCGGGCGCGGCGGCGCGCGGGCGCGCGGGCGGGCGGGCGCGCGGCGCGCGGGCGCGGCGCGGCGGGCGGCGCGCGGCGCGCGCGGCGCGGGCGCGGCGCGGGCGGCGGGCGGCGGGCGGCGCGGGCGCGGGCGCGGGCGGCGGGCGGCGGGCGGCGCGCGGGCGCGGGCGGCGGGCGGCGGCTGCGGCGCGCGGGCGGCGGGCGCGCGGCGCGCGGCGCGCGGGCGGCGCGCGCGGGCGGCGCGCGGGCCGCGCGCGGCGGGCGCGGGCGGCGGGCGCGCGGCGCGGGCGCGGCGGCGCGCGCGCGCGCGCGCGCGGGCGGCGGCGGCGCGCGGCGGCGGCGGCGTGGCGGCGGGCGCGGCGCGCGGCGGGCGCGCGGGCGCGGGCGGCGCGGCGCGCGGGCGGCGGGCGGCGGGCGCGCGCGCGGCGCGGCGCGCGGCGCTGCGCGGCGCGCGGCCGGCGGGCGGCGGGCGCGCGGGCGGCGCGGCGGCGCGCGCGGGCGCGCGGCGGGCGCGCGGGCGGCGGCGCGGCGGCGCGGTGCGTGTGTGTGGCGTGCTGTGTGTGTAGTATCGTATGCTTAGTATAGTATTAGTATAGTATTAGTATAGTATTAGTATAGTATTAGTATAGTATTAGTATAGTATTAGTATAGTATTAGTATAGTATTAGTATAGTATTAGTATAGTATTAGTATAGTATTAGTATAGTATTAGTATAGTATTAGTATAGTATTAGTATAGTATTAGTATAGTATTAGTATAGTATTAGTATAGTATTAGTATAGTATTAGTATAGTATTAGTATAGTATTAGTATAGTATTAGTATAGTATTAGTATAGTATTAGTATAGTATAAGTATAGTATTAGTATAGTATTAGTATAGTATTAGTATAGTATTAGTATAGTATTAGTATAGTATTAGTATAGTATTAGTATAGTATTAGTATAGTATTAGTATAGTATTAGTATAGTATTAGTATAGTATTAGTATAGTATTAGTATAGTATTAGTATAGTATTAGTATAGTATTAGTATAGTATTAGTATAGTATTAGTATAGTATTAGTATGGTATATTCGCGCGCGCGCGCGCGCGCGCGCGCGCGCGCGCGGTTATGTTCGTACGCTATACGAGTTTGTTTTGGATTTTTCAATATCCCCCCCTGACCCCCGCAATTTGAAAAAAACGATTATTAAGCACAATTTTCAACCGATCAAATTTATTTTTGTTACACATCATTATTAGACCATTCTTGATCGATGTTGTGAATCTTGGTAAGATTGGTCAAAAATCTCGGAAGTTATAGATCAGCAAAAGTGGCGTTATGGGCCCCGGGGGGGGCTATGTAGTGCGCGCAAAATAAGAGCTAGAGCAACGAAATTTGGAACGTAGATTTGTTATGTTCGTACGCTATACGAGTTTGTTTTGGATTTTTCAATTTCCCCCCCTGACCCCCGCAAATCGAAAAAAACGATTATTAAGCACAATTTTCAACCGATCAAATTTATTTTTGGTACACATCATTATTAGACCATTCTTGATCGATGTTGTGAATCTGGGTAAGATTGATCAAAAATCTCGGAAGTTATAGATCAGCAAAAGTGGCGTTTTGGGCCCCGGGGGGGTATAGTAGTGCGCGCAAAATAAGAGCTAGAGCAACGAAATTTGGAACGTAGATTTGTTATGTTCGTACGCTATACGAGTTTGTTTTGGATTTTTCAATTTCCCCCCCTGACCCCCGCAATTTGAAAAAAACGATTATTAAGCACAATTTTCAACCGATCAAATTTATTTTTGGTACACATCATTATTAGACCATTCTTGATCGATGTTGTGAATCTGGGTAAGATTGATCAAAAATCTCGGAAGTTATAGATCAGCAAAAGTGGCGTTTTGGGCTCCGGGGGGGTATAGTAGTGCGCGCAAAATAAGAGCTAGAGCAACGAAATTTGGAATGTATATTTGTTATGTTTGTACGCTATACGAGTTTGTTTTAGATTTTTCAATTTCCTTCCCTGACCCCCGCAATTTGAAAAAATCGATTTTCAGATACAATTTTTAACCGATCAAATTTCTTTTACGCACACATATTAAGTTGACCATTCTCCATCTACGTTGTGAATTTCGTTAGATTTGAACAATAAACACGGAAGTTATACAACATTAAGTACCGCGCTATGGAGCGTGGGGGCTAAAAGGTGCGCGCAATGGCTAAGTACGTGCAGAACTGTGTGTATGTATGAGTATGTGTGTGTATGGCTGTATATGTAGGCAAAGGGGCTCTCGTAGTCGGGTACACTCGACTACAGACTTCTTACTTGTTTTTATTTAAATAGTCTCAAAAACAATATTTAAACTACTACACGAGAATGTTAAAAATGCAAAACGAAGCATATATCATCACTGTTATTGACATTATTAAAGATGGTAAACGATATTATTACAGACATATTATAATACTAAAGCGTCACGGTTTTATTATTATCAAATTGGAGTCATCAAAGCCCATGTAGGAAAATTCATATTTTATTAAAGATAATTTGATTGATCTAGTAATTGACAGTTTTAGTGATACGGAATAATAACCAAGCAGCTACAACAATACCATAGAAGACACAAAAACGATGTCAAGTCTGAGCAGTCCTCAATCCGTTCAGCCACAAAATTTTAGTTGGAATTGAATTTGTCATAGGTAAGTTATAAGCTACCATTAGAAACATATGGTGATTCCAATACAAACAAGTAAGAAATCTGTAGTCAAGTTTACCCGACTACGAGAACCCTTTTGCCTACAAGCACAGCCATACATACATTGGCACACATACACACAGTTCTACACTGTGTGGTGAACGGTTGTAGAATAAATAAAACTTGTCTCTAGTGGGCGATATCACCCTGGTAAGCATGAACTTGGTAATCAGATATGTATGGCTCCTCTGGCAGCTCGTAACCTCCGACAAGATGCTAGGTATCCCCTGGATAGTCGCAATACTCGGTGATACGGCGATACGACTAACCAATGCGTGAAGGCGAATAGAGTCGGGGCCAGTAAGACTCTAGATGTGACTACTGGAAACGCCCTTTATTTTTGTACAAGAAGACCCCTGGGCTGATGCTTATCACTATTCCAGCATCTTAGTAAGCAAAGTGAAATCCGGCTGAAATGGCTGCTGGTACCGCCTCCGTCCCGTCAAAAATTGGCAAGTCTCTAAAGCACGCTCCTTGTATCGTCGCCATTAAGTTAGCGGCTCGGTTGACTTTCTCCCGACTAACGCGGATCCGGCTCTGAATTCACGTATTCAAAAAGTCGTGAGTCAACCCTTGCATGAGCCTCCCTGCTTGCAAAGATAACCATTAGATTTTATACGCGACTGCACATCGATAAAGGATAACGGCTTATGAGTTGGGACCCAACAAATTGAATAACAAGGAAACCCCACAGCAAAATTATACGGAGAACCCATTTGCTAAAAGCAGAAAAGTTGCAAGATCTCCAAACAACACGACACCAAGCACTGTCCAAGTGTCGAGGGCTGTAGAGGAAACGCCGAATAACATGGTTTTTGCTAACCTCGGTCAGCAAATTCGTTATCTGGTGGACGCATTGATGGACAAAAATAGGCGGTCTATCAACAAGGAGATACGTGATGTCGTCGAGCAGGCTAAAGTATCATATAAGCTGGTAGCCATCCAGATACATGACAATACTGCAAAGAATGTGATTCGTGCGAACCAGTCCTCTCAAACCTCACCACTGTTCCGAACACTAATGGAGTCAAAGAGGAACAGCAGCCCAACGCCACGCACTAAGCGAAAAAAACCCAATTTAGCGGCGCAGACAGAGGAGCAATTAGTGAAAGTAGCAAAATGTAAGACAGCCGCTATTTGGTGTATCAAAACACCACCTCAAGAAGTTGATACTTCTTTCGAGGGATTCGTACGAGTAAAGCTGTAGGGAATAACGTTGTATAGCTGTTACGCTCCGCCAAGCTGGGATCTAGAAAAATTTAAATAAATGCTGTCGAACATCATTGAAGACGCCCGAGGCCGTGCACCAATAGTGATTGCAGATGACTTTAACGCGTGGGCTGTCGATTGGGGCAGCAAAGAGACGAGACCCAGAGGATCCATCCTGTTGGAACAACTCTCAACGATTGAGCTAGGAGTAGCAAATACCGGCGATGAACTCACTTACTGGAAGGCCGGAAGGGGATATTATCTCACATTTCTGAGCCCCTCATTATGCAGGTAGACTGTCTGGAAAGTAAGCAATAAGTTCACGGCTAGCGACCATAAATCGATCTTCTTTGCAATCGGTGAGAAAAGGCGTAGAGCCCAACGGCCAATCGTAAGCGGCGTGAAGTGGAAAGACAGCTGTTTCGACACACGGTAAGCGCAGCAGAGGACTCGGCAAAAAATCTATCTGCGAGGGTAGTCAATGCGTGCAATGCATCTATTGCCAGTCGCAAACCATGCATTCGCGGAACGTCCTGCTATTGGTGGACGGAGAACATTAGCCAACTTAGGCAGACGTGTCTGCGAGCAAGGCGACTCTGTCAAAGAGCCCGAGGCCGTCCAAGCTTCGGTGCGCGGCTTGAAGATCTTAGGCTGACCAAGCGAGCGCTTAAGCAGTCAATAAAGACTAGCAAAGCTGAGTGCTTTAGGAGCATATGCGAGGATGCAAATGTTGATCCCTGGGGCACTGCGTATAAGGTAGTTACGAAGACAATTAGAAGCCAGGATACGACAAGAGTGACTAGACCAAAACAACTGAGAAATATAGTTACGGCGCTATTCCCTCAGCATACTCAGCCATGGCATGTGCTCAGCGAGGAGGAGGTAATTCCAGCAGCCAAGCAGTTCGGTGATATGAAAGCTCCCGGCCCAGATGGCATTCCCAATTGGGCTCTGAAGCTTGCCATTCTTACTACACCAGCTTAGTTTGCCGAAACGTATAACAAATGTCTAGTAGAAGGAGTTTTTCCCAAACAATGGAAACGTCAGCGCCTTATCCTTCTCCCCAAAGGAAATAAACCCATAGAGGAACCATCAGGATACCGACCAATTTGTCTACTGGATACGATTGGGAAGATTCTAGAAAAAATTATTTATAATAGCCTTTCGACTTTTATAAAAGAAAAGAAAGCGCTATCGGAGTCTCAGTATGGATTTCGCAAGGGAAGATCAACAGTATACGCCATTTTGGCAGTTGTTAATATCGCCACGAATGCAATTGATGGTGTGCGGTGGCGAGGGGGGCTCCAAAGAGTACTATGCTGTTGTGACTTTGGATATACGAAATGCCTTTAACTCAGCGAGATGGGCGAGCATTAAAAATGCTCTTCTTAGAATTGGATACCCAGTTACTTGCTAAGAATCATTACAAGCTACCTCTCTGACAGAGTGCTGGAGTACGAGATCGACAGGGGTCCCCAACGGTACACGGTGACAGCTGGTGTTCCACAGGGATCGGTTCTAGGACCACTCCTGTGGAATATTATGTACGACAAGGTCCTCAGAATCCAGCTACCTTTGGTGTGCACAGTAATTGGGTTCGCCGACGACCTTGCACTGGTGATAGTGGCAAAGGAGATAGGAGAAATGGAAGCTGCTGCAACTGCATCAATTGGAACCATATCAAGTTGGATGGAAGAGGCCGGACTGCATCTAGGAGGACATAAAACGAAAGCTGTCCTTATAACGACCAGAAAAAGGCTATAACGTTAAGGTTGGCGATGTAACAATAAGGTCGAAACCGTTTATCCGGTATCTTGCTGTCATGATAGACAACAGACTTAGCTTCTATCCTCACATGAAGTACGTCAATAAGAAGGCGTCGAAAATGCAGGGGGCTATCTCAAGTATGCTTCCCAACATTGGCGGATCGAAACCTACTTATGGCGAATGTAATTGCCTCAATATTGCTATATGCTGCACCCATATGCGCATCAGCAGTAGCAAAAAACAAGTGCCTGGCACAGAAATAGACGACGCCGTACAGGTTGGCAGCACTACCAGATTCAGAACTGTCACCGAGGACGCTCCTCTTGTCCTTGCAGGTATGATCCAGGTTCAGACACGAAAATATCACCCAACCTGTCCGAGGAGCATAGAAGACCCGGAGCATGTGTTGTATCATTGCACCAGATACAATGATAAACGAGGAGATCTGCCAACAGTTGAGGGACTGATAACATTCATGATGGAGAGCAATGAGCAGTGGGTGAGCATCAACCAGCTAATAACAAGGATCCAGAGTGACCTGAGAAGATGCGAAAAGGAGCGACGTGTGGCGTAGAGTGCCTAATTTGGACAACCCTTCCCCGCGAAATAATACTTTTCGTTGATCCCGCGGGGAAAGTGGTGTGTGGCGTGGGGTGAGTTTAGTACGTATGCGCATATGTTTTCTTGCGAGCCGTGCATGTTGCTGGCATGGGCTGACACATCTTTAGTAGATTCTCATCCCAACTGGCGCTCTTGGGTTCACTTAAAGATGTAAAAAGTCTTTTACTCTGGTAAGCCCCACGAATGTGACAATTTACAAATTTCGAAATCCTAAATAAAAACTGGAATATGAAAATGTTTAACGTATTTATATTACGGCAAGTTTGCTATTTTTTAAGCTCTTTGCGTTTTAAAACATGTAACAAAAGCTGTAGTCGATTGTACCTAACCACGAGAACCCCTTTGCTGCTTAATAATCGTATGCGGGGGACAGGGAAGGAAATTAAAAAATAGGAAATGATAAAAATTAAGGCAAAAGGGCTAAAAACCTTTAAGCACAATCATGCGATTGAATTTATTTTTGGCACACATAATTATTAGACAATTCTTGATTTAAGCTGTGAATTTCGTTAAGAGTGACTAAAAAACACGGAAGTTATACAACATTAAGAGCGCGGACGGCTAAAAAGCGCGTGAAATGGCTTAAAGTGGGTGTAGAACTGTGTATATAGGTGTGTATGTGTCTGTATGTGAGATGCACTCGCAGTCGGTTATACCCTCTCTTACTTATTTATAATTTCTATTTACTTACATATTCGATGTCACTGCTTATACAATTAGAAATACAGTAAATCGTTTAATAGAAAACTGTAATTAATACTCAATGATTTGAAAGTGAAACTTCTATAAATATATAACACTGAGCTACTACAGTGGGCAAATAACACCAATGAATAATGATAATTATTCAATAAATAAAAACGCATAGGGTTCACTATTAACATTACTATTACACTCAACATTTTTTGTCGAACATATTTGTACAAAGTAAGGAAATAGCTGACATCGAACTTAAGGAGTCAAAATTCCTGTCTGATAATAACTGGATGGTTATGCAACTTAACAGCTCTCAAAATGCTGCAAGCTTGCGTTTTAGCTATAACATGGTGGCTCTTTATTTGCTTTCAAATCGAAACTTAAAAATGTTGCTGAGAGAAACAACACCGACGAAATAATTAATACCTGGCCGCAATAGTCTCAAATCAATGCGTCTCGAAACCAAAAAACCAGTTTAGGACAACAAAGAAGTAATGAAGCGCATGCGTCTTTGAATTGGGTCAGCAAGTACGAGGCAGAAAAATGAAGCAAAAAAAGCCAAACGGCTACAAGACCAAGACCTATGCAAGCCCAATGTGAACCCACATCAACTGACAACAAAAAAAAATACAGCAGCAGGTGGAAGGCAGGTGAATGAAAGTTGTTATCGTTGCCGTAGCTATTGCCATAGCTGTTGTTTAGTTATTTTTGTGATTGGAGAAATGTTGCCAATAAACAGTGCCTAATTAAACATAGTAATTAACTGTTTGTTAGTAAATCCAAATATTTAAATTTCATTTGCATATTCAATTCTCTGAACAGTAATGTCTACAAAATTTCGATTATAATACACTAGTGTTAACTGCATTTCTGAAATACTTTTTGAATAAATTTACGCAGAAAATCATTTTTCGGTCTATCGCGCATTCCCATTTGCCAGTGAAAGTGTTCAACTCAGACAGAAAAAAATAACAATTCGAGATAAAGCCAAAAACAAAAAAAGATTTACGATATGGCTACATCGTATATGTGACAGATACAGTTGTCTATATTTTTTTTTAACATATATTATATACTTTATTTATTTTAACTATTGTAATATTTATAAGAGAATTAAAAACTAAGTTAACATTAACTTTTAATTTCAATAAAGCTTTAATTTCCTTCGGCTTTGAGAAAACGTAAAAAGCGATTTATTGGATTTGTGCAATATCGAAAGTATGTAACAGGTAGATATTATTATCTGAAACCCTATAAAGTATAAATATTCTTGTGTGTCAGTCTGTCCCTTTATTAGTTTCTCCGAGACTAGGTTTTTTATTTTCATACGTTAGACAAGTTTATTTTAGATTTTTAATTTGCCTTCCCTGACCCCTTCAGTACATAAATTGAACACAATTTTCAACCGTTCCAATTTATTTTTTTTGACACCTAATTAATTGAAAACACATGATCTAAGTTGTAAAATTTGTTAAGATTCAATAGAAACTCGGAAGTTATTCAACTTATAAACTTTGCACAAGTCCAATAGCTCCAATTTTATCTTTTTCAAAAAGCAAAGGAGGGCTAAAAAAAAATTTATAATTATGATAACCGCTTCAATAATTCTTTAGCTATTTAATTTTAATCATAATTCCGCAACTTTTACAAGACCTGAATATCGTAATTATTTAAAATAAATTGAGGTCTTCACATGTTGTTCGTGATGAGCATATGTAATTACATTGACTTAGATTCATTTGTAACAGTCAAATACAAATTTGGCAAAAATATTTAAATATATATAAGAGAGAAAGGCATTGGCATTAAATCAAACAAAGAAGAAAGTCGTTAAGCTTTCTTATGCTAATATGTATGTAATATTTAGATGCTTAGAAGAATGTATAATTTTATAAGGTTACTAGTCTGTTTGTCTTTTATACTATGCGACAAAGCTAAACTATAACATTAAAGGTAAGAATAAGCGTGAACGTATGAAATGAGTATAGCTTTTGCTTTTTAGCCTCTTTGCCGTTTTGTAAAAAAAGAAGCAAAGCGGAGCTATTGGAAATGTGCAAAATCGAAAAGAATGTAACATATAGAAATAATCATCGGAGACCCCATAAAGTATACATATATATTCTGAATCAGGACGACAAGACGAGTTCATCTAGTCCTGTCCGTTTGTCTGTCTGTCCGTCTATCTGTCTGTCCGTCTGTCCGTGTGTATGAACGCCTGTTTCTCAAAGACTATAAGAGCTTGAGCAACCAAACTTGAAATCTAGATTCGTTATGTTCGTAAATTATACGAGTTTGTTTTTGATTTCAGAATTTCCTCCCATGACCCCCGCAATTCGAAAAAAAACGATTATTAAGCACAATTTTCTACCGATCAAATTTATTTTTGAGACACATCATAATTAGACCACTCTTGATCAAAAATCTCGGAAGTTATGCATCATCAAAAGTGGCGTTATGGGCCCCGGGGGTATAGTAGTGGGCGCAAAATAAGAGCTAGAGCAACGAAATTTCGAACGTAAATTTTTTATGTTTACGCTATACGAGTTTGTTTTAGATATTCGAATTTCCTCCCCTGACCCCCGCAATTAAAAAAAATCGATTATAAGGTACAATTTTTAACCGATCAAATTTCTTTTAAGCACACATATTAAGTAAACGATTTTTCATCTACGTTGTGAATTTCGTTAAAATTTAACAATAAACAGGGAAGTTATACAACATTAAGTACCGCGCTATTAAGCGTGGGGGGCTAAAAGGTGCGCGCAATGGCTAAGTACGTGCAGAACTGTGTGTATGTATGACTATGTGTATGTGTATGGCTGTATATGTAGGCAAAGGGGCTCTCGTAGTCGGGTACAGTCGACTACAGACTTCTTACTTGTTGTATTAACAAGAGTAATCAACTAAAGTATTCTTGCTTGGTTTTTCTTTCTCTTTAGTTTTGGTAAATAGTTACGGTTATGTCGATGCTTTTGTGGCTCTGACAACGAGCGCTTTCCATTTCCTTATTATTTATCTATAAAGGGTTTATGGGTTGAAAATTGTGCTTAATAATCATTATTTTCGTACTCCTCCTTTTTTAACCTCTTTGCCTTAAAAAAAAGAAAGGTAAAACGGGATATAATGGAACTGGGTAGTCACGGAAGTTATTCAACATTAACTATTGTCGTATTGAAGCACGGGTGGGTCCAAAGGCGCTCACAACAACTCAAAGTGCGTATACAACTATGTTTGTATGTGTATGTCGCAAAGGGGTTCTAAGTCAGTGTCACCCGACTACAGCTTTCTTACTTCGAAGGTAAAGGGGACTAAAAATGATAAAATTAATTTATGTAAACTGCATACCAATGTAAAGAAAGGTATTTCTTGTTGCCATTTTACTAATAACTCATTTAAATGAATCTTAAACATTTATTGTTTTCTGTTTTTTATCTTTTTATTTTCCTTTTTTTTTGCTATATACAGCCGGCAGCCCTAATGTATGTCAAAACTGTTAATTAAAATATATGTTTATGAGTACTTAGCCTTTTTAACTCACATTGTTGCCACTTGACTTATCACAGCTTTAAAAACACAGAATAACGAGCAGATACATACATACAACACAAGCACAATTATACTTAAAATTTCTTATAAATATATATAATTATTTTAATTTTTGTCAACAAATTGACACGACTTATAACATTTTATATTATATTTTTATTGTATTTACTATAAGCAGATTATTTTGCTTTAAACTTTTAATGCTTTAAATTATGTGTAGGCTGGGTAAAAATAAAATTGAATGCAAAAGCAATGCTTGTAAAAGCAACATTTAGCTATAAAGCAAGGCTATCGCCGAGCGTATAAGAACTGCGTGCAATAAAAGAAAACACCAAAAACAGCATAAATTGTGCACTTATTGTGCACGGCTAACGCCTGCACATATTCAAGGCAATGTTAACAATAGAATTAGGTAGCAATAGAACAAGTACGTTTGCAGTAAATTGAATATGTAACCTTAATGAAACTATAATTCATTTAAATACTTTAAAGATGTACAAATTTAACACATGTAATGTTAGTAAATATGTTCAAATTAGCAAGTGTTAAACTTCTTGAGAAATAAATATAAAAAAATATATATCAAAAGTTTATAATAAAATAAATGGAGTAGTGTATAAATTTGATAAAGATAAAAGGAGACAAGTAAAGTAAAAGAAAAAGTTTTTCAAACACCAAAGTATTTGTTGATTAAAATGCTAAAACATAATAACTAAATGTAAATCGGTTTAAATCAGTTTACCCGAATACGAGAACACATATGTCTACATACAGTAACATACACACACGTGTACCCAGATCTATACGCATTGTAAGCTATTGCGCGCGGATTCAGAAGTTCGTACACACAAGCAGACACACGGAGACGGATAGATCGACTTAGCAGACGTCCTGATCAAGAATATATGTAGTTTACGGGGTATTAGTGATTATTTTTACCTGTTACATACTCTTTGGTAATGCACAAATCTATTACCTCCTTTTTCCGTTTTCAAAAGCAAAGGTGTTAAAAATGTAATAAACGAAATTTAAAGGCTTCCGCTCACAAAACCAACGGCCTCTACAGCTGCTGTTGTCTTATTCAGCATTTTGGTTTTCACGCTTTTTGCACAAAAGCAATGGCCAATAACATGGTATCAGTCCTCAACAACCAATTTCACTTTCATTTTCTTCTGGCTTTGCATCGAAAAGCAGCGAACAAGGCAAAGACGACTACGGAATGTGCAAGATCAACAACAGTAAAAAGCTAAAATCACGCAAATACATTAACGGCAGGCACTGTGCACATGCGCATTGAACTTTTTTGCTAGCATTTTGATGTTTGATATCTTCTTATATTTATACTCACCAGAAAGTAGAGATAATTCCGCCGATTGTTAAAACTTAATCCATAAAATCTTCGAGCCAATTGCTGACTATGTGACTGTGTTAAGAGTCCTGCAAGCCCGTATACAGATGGTTGTACTACTGTTAAGCTGGTTATTTGCCGTCTTATGTCATGATTCAGTAATAATCGAAAGAAAAGCTTATGCGCTTGTTCACGACGCGATCCGCACGCAAACCGATAAGAAGTGCTCAAGGAGGCCATTTAAATAACTTAATATTTCTGATTTTATTTGATCAATTATGTGTTTTGGTAATGGCTATTATGATCGCCAAGCTTTTAATGATCTAAAACATTCGTAAAATTCTAATAGACAATGTTAACTACTGATTTTTTATGACGTAATCCTTTCAACTTTTAAAAGCATTATTATTGTTATATTAGATTTTAATTTCGCCACAGAAAAAAACTGGGAAAACGGCAGAGAGATATATAAACACGCGCGCAGTCGGATATAAATTTCGAGTTCACACTTGCATACTAAGGGATATACTTAGACACAATTAAAGCGCGCTGGTTGCTTCCGACTTCAACGGCTTCAGCGAAGTGTTTTTTGTTTTCGCGGCGTTTAAGCACGAAGGTCTACGCCTGCGCAGCCGTAGTGTGGTGAGTTTTGATCATATGTTGAAATACGCACTGAAGCGAATACGATCGCATTGAATTTGAACTTGACGCTGGTGCGATTCGAAACCGGGCTGAAATAAAATCTCAGGTCGCTTTTATTTGAATGCACTGCCTACCCTTGAATTTGTCTATTTCATTTCAATGCATAAGGTTTTCTTAACAACTGCTTCAACATATTATACTTCTTTCTTGAGCACTTCAAGTTAAAATAAGCTTTCTTTATATGCGCTATTCAACCTATACTGTTTTACTATTTTATTTATTTATGGCCGAACAACTAAATTCCAATATTTTTGTTTTGACGTAATAAGACAAAACAGCTGATCAGGCCGCTAACTAGAAATACTAGAGTGTAAAACTAATATTGGATAATAAAAAATGTCATATGCTTCAAGAATTAAATAATCGATAGCAGCAACTCAGTGTTGAATACGGTTTTAATGAGTTTGAATGGTTACAAATTTACTTTTGTTAATTTAATAAAACCATGAGCTGTTGCTTTTGCTCCCCTACATTAATAATGACTTAACTCTATTTACAATTTTGTTTTAATATAAAAAATAATTTTGATTTTATTTTGTGAAAAAATGTATTTAAATGTAAATGTAATTATAATAAGTTTTATATAAATACATGTATCGATATACTCATTGGCTTATCGATATATGCGTTGACTTCTTTAAAATTATCGCGCACATATGTTGCACATTTTTACGTAAAGTGAATGTTAATCGAAATGTCGCGTAATTTAATGATTTCTCTTACACGATTATTAAAGGATTTGGAATACCTACTCTTTCCATACAGAGCCCATTCACCAGTAATAGCTTTAATTGTTCATCAACATAGTAGTGCAGCCAACTCCGCAAAACAGATCAGTTTTTTAAAAGATATACTTAGTGATGGCATACTTTGGGCTGTACCCAAACACAGACGTAGTGTGGAAAAGCGATTGAGCCGTAAATTTGGTTATCCAGAATATGTCTGGAAGCCACTCAAGGAAAAGACGAATCTACGTGCTTGTCAGCAGTGCGGAAATGATCATGAATTAGGCGTATTATGTCGTAAGTGTCGTAAGAGAAAATATCTAACTTATTGATAATATAACATTTGCAGCTCACTGCTATGACAAAGTACGTCAGGAAACGCAGCTTATGCAAGAGAAAATACAAGTAGAACTTGGATTGGACACAATTGAGAAAGAAGTGATTGTATTATACCACGGTGAGAAGGGACAATACACAGACGCGGCGCTGCAAGGTAAACGAATAGTGGAGATAAAGAAGAATCGCCCCATGTGGTTTACTAAAAACCTGTTGCAGAAGTCAACTCAACATTCTTCGGAATCTAATGACGTTAAAACTTCCAATCTGGGTTAACTAACGAGTTAAATACCAATAAAAAATGAAGGACGTAAATTATCATTAGACAATTTGTATATTTTGCGTAAATTTTAACACTGGTGAACGCTTTACAAAACCATTGTTAAAGTCTTGGGCACTCATTGATTTTTTACCCTCTATTCGCACTTGAAGAATCTCAATACTAGTTCCTTCTGCACATCCAATCACTAGAGCTTTATGCGCTCGATTAAAGCAAAAATAGCCTGGGGGCAAAGCCGGAGTTAATTGCGTATCAGATAGTTTAAGTTCAAGAAGATGCACTTGTTTTCCCAGAAAATGCGTCGTTAGATTTTTATATCCATAAAGTGCACGATACCGTGTGTAAATCTCAGCGGCTTTTAGTTTTGACCACACAACTTCGCTTATTTGGGTTGTTATCTTTGGTGCTGAGAGGTTATGGTTAACTAATATATTAGTGAATTTATTAAATTTGTCATTTACCGTAAGTGGCTGACATATCATCTTGTTTCTTTGCTTTATTAAGTCTGTCCTCCAAATTAACAACTGAATCTAAAAGTAAATCAGCGCCTAATCGTGAAAGAGAATCGTATAGCTCCGGTAAATAAATATTCTCTTTAATATAAAGATCGCACTGAGCTAGGATCTAAATAAAGTACAATTATTTTCTATTGATATTTATTATCTATATCTTTACTTACGTCGCCAATATCAAAATGATTTGGCTTTACTTTCATAATTGATATACCAGTTTTTGTGTCACCCTTTAGAATGGCATATATTATAGGAGCAGCACCCCGCCACCGTGGAAGTAAACTGGCATGAACATTTATTATTCCGATAGGCAAAGAATTAATTATATTTACCGGTATCATATGTCCAAATGACACAACAATACCTAGTTCGTAAGATGCGCATAAATCTGAAGAAATTGGCCACCGATGGAGAGGAAGCTTATGCAACTCTGCATACCTACGCACACAGTTGGCGGGGCTCTTAAAAGATGTAACGACACCAACTTCCAAATTATTTTGGTGTAGTTTATGTAAGCTTGGCAATGAAAAGCGATCAGCTCCAAAAAATAAGATTTTAGGCAATTGGGAGGTTACACAAACATGCCTACAAAATTGGCCAACATTAACATATTTTTTTCTATATTTAAATAACTGTGAAACAAAACTAGCTAATCTTTTGCTATAAAACATTGTTGATTATTTACTCAAAAAAATATCAATGTGTTTCACGTACAATATTGTTCCTGATTTACATGAGCAACAGCTGAGTGCCGGGTAATGGTATATTATATAATATTCGATTTGTGTATAGGGAACTAATTGTCTGCTGGTAACATTTTGGTAAAACGACACTATCGGGCAACAATCTGTTGTTTTACTAATTTAAAAACAGCAGATTACTTTTTGAATAGTTATTCAAATAAAATTGTCCCAATTCATCTTAAATGTCAAACTTAACAGAAATATAATAAAATGTATTAAAAACGATTGGTCTCTTTATCAAAAATAATAAAATACAATTTTGAGAAAAACATAAATTTGTGAAATTATCGATGTGTCACGAATATTATTAATCGAGGAAATAAAGTAGTGTTGGTTGATATATAATCTCACTAATTAATAATTTAAATTATGTATGATATAATCACATTGTTGTTATGAGCTGTGTCAAAATTATTAACTGGTACAAAAAAAACCAAATTGAAAAAATAGTTATTTTAGTTGCGTAGGAAAAAGTAAAAATGTTTGGGCAAACCAGCCATTGCTGGCCAGTTTCATCAAAAATTACGGGTTACAATAGTTAAAATCGGGTAAAATTCTGAAATTGTGAGCAGCAGGTTTTCTAATTGTTTTTAGAAATAGATATAGCGGAAAGAAATTTTTATGAATAGTAGTAATTTTCGGAAGTTTTTGAAAGGAATTGAATTTTAAGTCAGTGCAATACAAAGTTTCACATTTTGAGAAAGAGTCTGAAAAAATTTTTATGCTAAGTCAACAATCAACAAAATTGTTTGATTTCTTCAAAAAACGCCATTCTTCATTTACAAAAATATGCAGCACTGTCAATATATCGGTATGATATATCGATAGCCGACATTTAATAATAATAAAAACATCTTTCCCGTAAAGGAGAGACGTGTTTTGGTAATAAATCTATGCTAACATATTCAATTGCATTGTTTTAAAAATACGAGATGGAAACTGCGAAAAGCATATTAACACCAATAACTAACGCTCCATCAAACTCGAGTATTAAAATGAATTACGCGTTGCAAGTAGCATTGCAAACAATGAAAGAACGTTGCATACAACTGCAAAGACGTGTTTCTAGCATGGAGGACGAGAACCAGCGGTTGCGAGGTGAAACTCTGGGCTCAACATCCAACATCAGTTGCGAAAACCAAACTGATTTGCAGAAGCTACGTTTGCAGGTAAATGACTTGCAGCGTCAGAAGGATCAACTTGAGGATCAAATAAACATGGTATCTAATGAAAATCGAAAACTGTGGTCACATCTATCAAAAATATCAAAGAATCATAAACAAAGCGCAAGTGATTTTGAAATGGCACTCTCTAGCAACTCATACACTACAACAAACCTTTCTATTAGTGCTAATCAGAATCTTATTCGGTCCAAAACGTTCACTCAACATTCTCCGAATCCACATTTGCGTAAAAAAATGATTACAGAAATAGACTTAGATGATATTGAGGCAACTGATTTTGATGAAAATGAGACGGAGCTTGGTTACCCATGTGGTTTAAATGCGACTAATGTTATTAATGTCAATGTGTTTGATTCCAATATTGATGCAAAACAGTGCATGGAGGGCTTGCAGGAGATTAGGCGAGAAGCGATGAAACAACAACAGGATCTCAAAGTAACTCTTACGCAGCTAAAACTACTTATTGGTAGGACATATTATTATAATATATTTGACCACCCCATATTTCTTACAACTTTATTTATCCTTTAATGCTTTAGGTCTTCAACCCTGCCCAGACTGTACTCAGAAGGCGGCAAACAAGCCAGAAATGGCTGATAAAAGTTTAGAAACAGAAGACCTCAAAAATCTTCACCATCAAATTGACAACACAAATGAAGTAACCGACATCTTTAATAACCATTTAACTGCACCGGCGTTAACGCCCCGTTTAATAATACATGAAAAACTTAAGCCTGATTCCATGGATAAGACTTGCCCTATGTGTGGAAAGCAGTACTCTAACCAAGTATCTTTCAAAGCGTTCCAGGAACATGTTGAAACTCACTTTATTGATGATACACCGGAAGTTGATGGCAGCATGGAAAGACAGTTTGAGTTTATTTCGCATGCCGTAGGCGATTTTTGATTTTTTATGTATAATGGACAGTTAAATGTAAATGTAAAGATATACGTAGCACAATTAAAACAGGTACTACACAGTTTAAGTTTAATGGAACTTGTGATTTTTGTTAATATTAATATATTAAATCTATACGGGAAAGAAAAGTGATATTATTACAAACTATCCATATTTTCTGTTTAAATTGATTTAACAAATATATATTTTAGGGTAATAAAGTTATAATGCGCAGATTTGTATTTACAAGCCAAATAAACTATTTTTGACAGAGAGCAGTACATTTAAATATAGAATCAAATTATTTTGCTTGAAAATAACATTGACAGTATCTGTTAAAATAAAAACGTAAAAGAGATTTTTAAATTTATTAGTTTTTCCGGCTCGAGGTCATTTGTTTATTATATTTTAAATAAAAAGGAATATTTTCGGTGCGATATTTCCAACTCCCAACGAAGTTCGTCTTCCGTCTGATTGGTACGTGCAGTCGTTAAAAATTACTATTTATATTTTTCAATAAAGTATTTATTCTCCAATATACTACCTAAGTCGATCTAGCCATTTTCATTTGTCCGTCTATATGTATCGCAGCGACTATGTACAGCTATGGAAAATATAAAAGAAACGACGGATTTTGGTTAAACAAGTAAGAAATCTGTAGTCGAGTGTACCTGTCTACAAGAGCCCCTTTGCCAACATATACAGCCATACACACACATACTAATACATATACACAGTTGTGCACGTACTTGGACATTGCGCTATTAGACCCCACGTTCTATAGCGCAATACTTAATGTTCTATAACTTCCGTGTTTATTGTTCAATCTTACCGAAATTCACAACGTAGATTAGGAATGGTCTAACTAATATGAGCGCCAAAAAATTTTTGATCGGCTAAAAATTGTCTTATTATTTGCATTGTTTGTACGCACAATTTTCAACCGATTGAATTTCTTTACAAGAAGTGGCGTTAATGGGCCCGGGGGCGCAAAATAAGAGCTAGATCTACGAAATTTGAAATATAGATTCGGTATGTTCGTACGCTATACGAGGTAGTTTTATATTTTCGAATTTCCTTCCCTGACCCACGCAATTCGAAAAAATCGATTATAAGGCATAATTCTCAACCGATCAAATTTATTTTTCGCAAACGTAATAACTAGACTATTCCTGATATAAGTTGTGAATTTTGTTAATATTGAAAAATAAACACGGAACTTATACAACATTAAGTACCGTGATATGGAGCGCGGGGAGCTAAAAGGCGCGCGCAATGGCTAAGTACGTGCAGAACTGTGTGTATGTGTTAGTATGTGTATCTATAGTTGTATATGTAGGCAAAAGGGCTCTCTTAGTCGGGTACACTCGACTACAGATTTCTTACTTATTTTGCCTTGGAAATGGAAAAAGAAACAATGCACTTAAAACATTATTAATAAGTTTTTTGCAAAATTATAATTTTATTTATTATTTCGTAGTTTTGTCGTCAATTTTTATAATTTTGGCAGACCTTGATTCCTTAAGATGGGCACAAAGAATGGGATTAATGCTGTACTACTGCTCTTCTACTTTTTACCACAAATTTTCATTGGTATGGGCATTAAGCCGTTTTATTTTAGTTCTTCAGATTTATCATAGCTATTTGCTTGGTTATGGGGCCGGAGACTATACCAACTACTCTAATAATTCCTTGCCAAAGTTGCATTGAGTTTAGAATTATAATCCAGCGCAAATTCCCACTTAAGTGGTATGTAATCATTAGAATATGTAGCCAATATATTATCAAGTATGTCCACAAAGTCAATTAGCTATCATATTTGTTGGTTCCAAATTCTTTGATCTACACCCAATACAGTAAAAAATTTTCAATGAATGAAGCCTTCTAGAATTAATTGTTTTTAATCCCTTTGTCTTAAAAAAAGCAAAAGGGAACTAATGGATTTGTGCAAATTCGAAAAGTATGTAACAGGTAGAAATAATCATCGCAGACTTAACAAGTAAGAATTCTGTAGTCGAGTGTACCCGAGTACGAAAGCCCCTTTGCCTACATATATAGCCATAAACACACATACTCATACATAGACACAGTTCTGCACGTACTTAGCAATTGCGTGCGCCTTTTAGCCACCCACGCTCTATAGCGCGGTACTTAATGTTATATAATTTCCGTGTTTATTGTTCAATCTAAACGTAGATTGGAAATGGTCTGATTAATATGCGAAAAAGAAATATGATCGGTTAAAAATTGTGCCTTATAATCGATTTTTTCGAATTGCGCTGAGGAAATTCAAAAATCTAAAATAAACTCGTATAGCGAACGGACATAACGAATCTAGATTCCAAATTTCGTTGCTCTAGCTCTTATTTTGCGCGCACTGCTAATGATGATCTATAACTTCCGAGATATTTAATCAATCTTACCTAGATTCACAACATGGATCAAGAATAGTTTAATTATGATGTGTGCTAAAAATAAATTCAATGGGTTGAAAATTGTGCTTAATAATCATTTTTTTCGAATTGCGGGGGTCAGGAGAGGAAATTGAAAAATTTAAAATAAACTGGACTAGCGCACGAAAATAACGCATCTAAGTTTCAAATTTGATTGCTCTAGCTCTTACAGTCTCTGAGAAACAGGCGTTCATACGGACGGACAGACGGACATGGCTAGATCAACTCGTCTTGTCATCCTGATTCAGAATATATATACTTTGCGGGGTCTCCGATGATTATTTCTATGTGTTACATACTTTTGGATTTTGCACATTTCCAATAGCTCCGTTTTGCTTCTTTTTTACATAAAGGCATAAGGCATAAGAGCTAATAAAGAATATATATTCTTAATCAGGACGACAAACGAGTCGATCTAGCCCTGTCCGTCTGTCGTGCGCCCGTCCGTCCGTCCATATGAACGCTTGTTTCTCACAGACTATAAGAGCTAGAGCAACCAAACTTGAAATCTAGATTCGTTATTTTTATACGCTATTCGAGTTTGTTCTAGATTACTGTATTTCCTCCCCTGACCACCACAAAACAAATAAAACGATTATTAACCGATTTTCAACAATTTTTTAGAACACAATAATGAGATCATTCTTGATCTTCGTTGTGAATCTCGTTAAGATTAAACAAAAAACAAGGAAGTTATACAACATTAAGTATCGCGCTATGTAGCGCTGGGGGCTAAAAGACGAGCGCAATGTCTTAAAGTACGTGTAAACTGTGTGTATGGCTGTATATGTATGCAAAGGTGGTGTCGTAGTCGGGTACACTCGACTACAGATTACTTACTTGCGATGATATTTTTACCTGTTACATACTTTTCGATTTTGCACAAATCCATTAGTTGCCTTTTGCTCTTTTTTATGGCAAATGGACTAAGAAGACTGCGTTTCTATTATTATTTCCTATGCAAAATAGAGTTCGTGTTATAAATGCAATTAAACTGACGCAACCGAAAAATAACCAAAAATTACAGTAAAATAAAGTAACGATATAAGACATTAGTATAGAATGTGGTTGAGCCTTTAAATTTGGCCAAAACTATGAATATTCGCGATTATTTGCTATATGCATATGTCGTTTCTTTCCATTTTGCCATAAGTGTATATATATAGAGCAACCAAATTTGTAATCCACATTCCTTATTTTCGCACGGTATATGAGTTTATATTACATCTTACAGTTCCTCCCCTGACCACCGCAGTACGAAAAATAGTATTACTACTCACAAAACACGGAAGTTATTCAATCTTAAGTATATTACTATTTAGCGCGGGGGTTTAGAGTCCTTCTTAACAGCTAACACTACATGTAGAACAGTGTATGTCTGAGTACGTGTTCAAATGTATACTCGTAGTCGGGGACACCCGAGTACAGTTTTCTTACTTGTTTAATTTAAAAGAATATTTCAAAAAAGGAGAAAGGTGCATAAATTATATTTTATATTTTTTTTAAGCCTTAACCAAGTTTTTTAAATAAAAGTAAATCTAATATTATGGTAAACAATTTTTAAAGAGCTACAGAGTCAGATACACAACAACTTAAGGCAGAAAAACATTAAAAATTCCCATATACCAATAACCAATAAAAGTCACAATCTTTTTTAGCATAACTATAGAAAAATTTTAGTAAGAAGTTGTAAATATATTATTATCATTAATTGGATTTTTTAAATGAACACAAAAGAAAATTAGTGAAAACGACATCATTTCATCATTTTACCGTATAAAGTAGAAGTAAAACCTATTTGAATTGATATTCTATGCAAATTTACCTCAAAAAAAGAAATTTGGCTTGTTGTTGTTCTTTTAATTTGAATAATATTATAATACATAATCGAATACATAACATAACATTTAATAAAACTCCGAGTACCAATTCTATGCTTAGGTATCAGATGTTATTTCATTTAAAATATATGTGAATGAAGATAGTCATGCAGTGCGTTCGTAGGCGCAGACGTAGCCGCAGCCGCAGCCCAGAGTTGCCGATGGTGGTAGCTCTTGATATAAAAGTGTTGTAGTTCTTTTACTACAATTCAGTTGGAGTTAGGAGGCAGCCGCAGCTGCCAAACTATTAACTTAAAAATTATTTACCAGAAACTGTGAACATTATATAATATAAAGTAATACTAAAATGCATCAAACTTTATTTCAAAAACTTTTTCTTTTGCTCCCACTTGCGTACCCACCGTTAACAAATGGTAATAGGCTGATCCACAAATCATTTAAAATAAAAAGCTGGCTAATTCTAAATAATAATAAATTTTAAGTTCAATAAACTTAAATTCTTTATATAACGATTATATATTAATACATTTAATTCTTTGAATTATTTATTTTTTTTTATTAGAATTAAATTAAATACATACAAAATATACAACTTAATACTCGTTTAACGAGCAGTACTTTGAATTATTTAAATCTCATAATTTTGTTAGTTGGCGATAGTGGTGCATCACATTGGGATTATAACCAACATGGCCTAGACTGGGAAGGAACCTGTGCCACAGGCTTAAGACAGACTCCTATTAAACTGTCTGTTGATAGTGTAAGTAAACAGAAAGCAAATCAAATATTAGAGCTACTTGTTTTATTGAAATTTGTGGTAAATCTTATTTGTTTAAAATCAGCTTACCATTTTTATTTTGATTATTCTCTACATTATCGGTGATTTTTCTATTGTTAATAATTGGTCTTCTGCAACTGCTGCTAAAGATGCGTAACAAATTATAACAATAACTTTTCCATCTTCTTGAAATACAAAGTAAATTGCATCACAAATAATTTACAATTTGTCGTGAACAAACTAATAAAAGATGTAATAAACGGAAAGGTGCAAACCATATCCATTGTTTACGTTTCAAAATTTAAAAGAAATCTGGAGACGAATATATTCGACTACGAGAACCTCTTCGCAAATATACACATAACATATATACACAATTTAATAACCACTTTAAGCTATAACGCGATAGTTTATGCTAAATTACTGTTTTTATTCAGTCTTATTCACAAGTCTACTTATTATGAGTGCAGAAACAAAATGCAGTAGGTTAAAGTTTGTGCTTAACAATCGTACTACGGGAGTCTAGGCAGGAGTTGAAAAATTTAAACTAAATTCGTATAGCATACGAAGTTCCAATTTTTGCTCTAGCTCTTGTACTCTTTGAAAAAGAGGCGTCCATACGGACGGGCAGACATATAAATATGGCTAGATTCACTCAAGTAGTGCTCCTGATAAAGAATATATATACTTTAAAAGGTCTGAGATGATTATTTGTATTTATATATATTGGCTTATACACAAATCGAATACCTTCCATTTCGTTTGCCAAATGCTAAGGGGCTAAAATTACTTCTTTCGAATTGAATTAAAAAAGTACGCAATTTTTCGCTACTTTTCAGTATTGTTGGTTACACAAATTGACTTCAGTTTAATGATAGAATTGAGAGAGACTTGATTATTTAATTGTCATTATTTAATCGTTTGCTTTTATGTTAGTCAGTAATTATGCCACTGCCCCGTATTTTCTTTGGAAATTATGACGTTAAACTGAAACGTCCGTTGACACTGGTTAACAATGGACATGCAGGTATATTTAAAATAAAAACTTTTTTATGCATAATTTGCTAACATCAATTATTTCGTCTTCCCACGTAGTCGGAATGTCAATTCCCGAAACAAATAACGGCCAAAAGCCCTTCATTACTGGAGGACTCCTGAAGGGCCAATACGTAGCTGAGGGCGTACACATTCATTGGGGATCGCCGAAATCACGTGGATCTGAACATACCGTTAACAGGAAACGTTTTGATGGAGAGATTCATTTTGTGCATCGAAATACTCGGTTTAATGACCTAGCTGAAGCTTTGAATTACCCAGATGGCTTAGCTGTATTAGGTGTAATGATAAAAATTGGACGAGTAAGTACTACAAATTGTGATATTCTATTATATATTTATCGTACTAAAAATATTAAATTGATCGTCATTGCAAATGACATTATATTTAATTGTAAAAAACACCGATTATACCTTTTGCTGTGATTTCAGTTGTATAATACTACTTAATTAAACCAATTTTTTTTTATATGTTCTAGAATTCGGGTTACGTCAGTACCGGTCTAAGAAAACTGTTTGCCCATGTTCCTAACGTAGAAAATTACGAGGATGAAGTAGACCTACCCGGTTCTTTAACACTAGGTCAATTGCTTGGTGATATAAATACACATGAATTCTTTACCTATAAGGGATCGTTAACTACCCCTGAATGCAATGAATCTGTCACCTGGACGGTGTTTACGGATCCTCTGATTTTGTCTATAGCTGATGTATCCAAGTTATGGCAACTTCGGGACTCTAATGGAAATCTGTTGATCAACAACTACCGTGCACTTCAACCGCGTAACAACCGGCCAGTGTTTTACCGCACTACAAAAGATTATAGTAATTATTACCTTGGAAAATAAGTTGAATTCTAAACTCTAACTCATAGTTGCCCGCAATACATATTATTTTAGTTTTACAAATAGGTTAGATACATTGGCTCATTCAGCAACACTAATAAAATATTTAATAATTTTAATTTTTATATTTTTATACAAATATTTGGCAAATCGTGCTTGTATATCACAATTAAAATTTAGAGCTTATCATAGCTGAATACTCAACTATAACAATCTTACTAGCTTATTTCAGACCCGAACCAAAGAACTGTACGATAAGAGCGTTTATTAGCCCCTTTGCCATTTGTAGTAGTCGAGTATACCCGACTACGAGAGCCTCTTTGCCAACATATACAGCCATACACACATACTCATACATACACACAGTTCTGCACGTACTTGGCCATTGCGCGCGCCTTTTAGCCCCCCACGCTCTATAGCGCGGTACTTATTGTTGTATAACTTCCGTGTTTTTCGTTCAATTTTAACGAAACTCACAACGTAGATGAAGAATGGTCTACTTAATATGTGTGCGAAAAAGAAATCTTATCGGTTAAAAATTGTACCTTATAATCGTTTTTTTCGATTTGCGGGGGTCAGGAAAGGAAATTTAAAAATCAAAAACAAACTCGTATAGCGTACGAACATAACGAATCTACGTTCCAAATTTCGTTGCTCTAGCTCTTATTTTGCGCGCGCTACTACACCCCCCCGGGGCCCAAAACGCCACTTTTGATGATCTATAACTTCCGAGATTTTTGACCAATCTTACCCAGATTTACAACATCGATCAAGAATGGTCTAATTATGATGTGTGCCAAAAATAAATTTGATCGGTTGAAAATTGTGCTTAATAATCGTTTTTTTTCGATTTGCGGGGGTCAGGGGAGGAAAATCAAAAATCAAAAACAAACTCGTATAGCGTACGAACATAACGAATCTACGTTCCAAATTTCGTTGCTCTAGCTCTTATTTTGCGCGCGCTACTATACCCCCCCGGGGCCCAAAACGCCACTTTTGATGATCTATAACTTCCGAGATTTTTGACCAATCTTACCCAGATTTACAACATCGATCAAGAATGGTCTAATTATGATGTGTGCCAAAAATAAATTTGATCGGTTGAAAATTGTGCTTAATAATCGTTTTTTTCGATTTGCGGGGGTCAGGGGAGGAAATTCAAAAATCAAAAACAAACTCGTATAACCTACGAACATAACGAATCTAGATTTCAAGTTTGGTTGCTCTAGCTCTTATAGTCTCTGAGAAACAGGCGTTCATACAGACGGACAGACGGACAGACGGACAGACAGACAGACGGACAGGGCTAGATGAACTCGTCTTGTCGTCCTGATTCAGAATATATATACTTTATGGGGTCTCCGATGATTATTTCTATGTGTTACATACTTTTGGATTTTGCACATTTCCAATAGCTCCGCTTTGCTCTTTTTTTACAAAAAGGCAAACGGGCTAAAAAGAAGTAAAGCGGAGCTATTGGAAATGTGCAAAATCGAAAAGTATGTAACACATAGAAATAATCATCGGAGACTCCATAAACTATATATATTCCTCATCAGGACGACTAGGTGAATCGATCTAGCCCTGTCCGTCTGTCTGTTCGTCCGTCCGTCCGTCCGTATGAACTAAAAGAGCTAAAGCAAGCAAATTTTAAACCTAGATTTATTATTTTCGTACGCTATACAAGTTTGTTTTTCATTTTTAAATTTCCTCCCCTGACCAACGCAATTCGAAAAAAAACGAATATTAAGCACAATTTTCAACCGATTGAATTTTTTTTTTGCACACATCATAATAAGATAATTTTTGACCTATGTTGTAAATCTGGGTAGGATTGATCAAAAAACTCGGAAGGTATACATCTTTAACAGTGGCGTTATTGGGTCCGGAGGTAGTGCGCGCAAAATAAGAGCTAGAGCAACGAAATTTAGAATATAGATTTGTTGTATTCGTACGCTATATGAGTATGTTTTAGCTTTTAGAATTTTTTCCCCTGACCACCGCAATTCAAAACAAGTAAGAAGTCTGTAGTCGAGTGTACCCGACTACGAGAGCCTCTTTGCCTACATAAACAGCCATAAACACACATACTCATACATACACACAGTTCTGCACGTACTTAGCCATTTCGCGCACCTTTTAGCCCCCCACGCTCTATATCGCGGTGCTTAATGTTGTATAACTTCCGTGTTTATAGTTCAATTTTAACGAAATTCACAACGTAGATGAAAAATGGTCTACTTAATATGTGTGCGTAAAATAAATTTGATCGGTTGAAAATTGTATCTGAAAGTCGATTTTTTCAAATTGCGGGGGTCAGGAGAGGAAATTGAAAAATCTAAAACAAACTCGTATAGCGTACGAACATAATAAATATACGTTCCAAATTTCGTTGCTCTAGCTGTTATTTTGCGCGCACTACTATAGCCCCCCGGGGCCCATAAAACACCACTTTTGCTGATCTATAACTTCCGAGATTTTTGATCAATCTTACCCAGATTTACAACATGGATCAAGAGCGGTCTAATTATGATGTGTGCCAAAAATAAATTTGATCGGTTGAAAATTGTACCTTATAATCGTTTTTTTTCGAATTGCGGGGGTCAGGGGAGGAAATTGAAAAATCCAAAACAAAGTCATATAGCGTTCGAACATAACAAATCTACGTTCCAAATTTCGTTGCTCTAGCTCTTATTTTGCGCGCACCAAAAATAAATTTGATCGGTTGAAAATTGTGCTTAATATTCGTTTTTTTCAAATTGCGGGGGTCAGGGGAGGAAATTGAAAAATCAAAAACAAACTTGTACAGCGTACGAACATAACGAATCTAGATTTCAAGTTTGGTTACTCTAGCTCTTATAGTCTCTGAGAAACAGGCGTTCATACGGACAGACGGACGGACGGACGGACATACAGACGGACAGGGCTAGATCAACTCGTCCTGTCGTCCTGATTCAGAATATATATACTTTATGGGGTCTCCGATGATTATTTCTATGTGTTACATACTTTTCGATTTTGCACATTTCCAATAGCTCCGCTTTGCTTCTTTTTTACAAAAAGGCAAAGGTGCTAAAAATCTATTATAAGGCACAATTTTGAACCGAACTTTTTGGCACCATTATTAAAAAGATTGTTCCTGATCTATTTTGCAAGTTTCGCTAAGATTAAACAATAAACACGGAAGTTATATAACATTAAGAACCGTGATATTGAGCGCGGGGGGGCTAAAAGGCGCGCGCAATGGCTAAGTACTTGCAAACTGTGTGTATAGCTGTATACGTAGGCAAAGGCGCTCTCGTAGTCGGGTACACTCGACTACAGTTTTCGTACTTGTTAAAATATAGTTTTGTAGCAATAGTTAAAAAGAAACATGTACATGACTTATGTGTACTATCAAGTTATCAGATAATAAGCACGAAAGAGGTTAAAAGAGATGCTAAATAAAATTATACTGTGCGGTGAAGATGGAAGCACTAGCGCATCGTTATTAGTATAATTAGTCAGTAGTCAACGATATAAGTGTTCTTTAGAAAACATGTAGTGGCGATGAAAAGTTTATTTATTTATAGGATTGTATTTTTAGGTCTTGTATTAAACACTTAACTAAATAATAAACATAACGAGTACTGGCCACTGGAACCTTCAGCTCAGAACTTTCTCTGGGTCATATTTTAGTTTTTATATAATATTTCTCTCTGAGGAAAAGGGTAGGGGTTGGGATGGGAGCTGAGAACCAAATTTGGAAACCTTAATACTCCCTAAGTGTTCGAACACTTGTTAAGTAGTACCTTACTCATTTTGTGAAAAACTTAACATGATGGGCACCTGCCGTAAATTAGGGAGTATTAAGGTTTTCAAATTTGGTGATCAGGTGTAAACAGATGAAAATGAAGTTTTCTGAACTGAATTTCAGAGCAGTTGGGTCTCAAACAAACTCGCTCGTTACAGTTACTGCTTGTAGAATTGCGCATTGTGTTTATGGGGCAAAGGGATTTTTGTAGTCGGATACCATCACCTACACCTTCCTTACTTGTTATTAATATGATTATGTTCCAACATGTTAATAAACCAAAGCATCCGGCTTTTAATGTAATAATGTGGCTAGTTAATTATCATGTTTTACCACATTCTCTCCACAATTGCGAGAGATTGAAGGCTTACAAAGCGTAAATTTTTATTCAATCTTAAATTGGCTGCAAGCAATAATAAAGACCAAAGGCCTATATACGAAATATTAATTTTGATATATTTTAGCTAATAGCTTAGCTTATTGTTAACTTTACTTTAAGTGTCCCAAAACTTTTGTTTCCCTATTTTTGAGAATTTTCAATACACATTTAATTATAAGCTCATTTGCCTCTAAAACAAGTAAGAAGTCTGTAGTCGAGTCTACCCGACTACGAGAGCCCCTTTGCCTACATATACAGCCATACACACACACATCCTCATACATACACACAGTTCTGCACGTACTTAGCCATTGCGCGCAACTTTTAGCCCCCCACGCTCTATAGCGCAGTACTTAATGTTGCATAACTTCCGTGTTTATTGTTCAATTTTAACGAAATTCACAACGTAGATAAAAAATAATTTGATCGCTTAAAAATTGTACCTTATAATCGATTTTTTTAAATTGCGGGGGTCAGGGGAGGAAATTGAAAAATCCAAAACAAACTCGTATAGCATACGAACATAACAAATGTACGTTCCAAATTTCGTTGCTGTAGCTCTTATTTTGCGTGCACTACTATACCCCCCGGGGCCCATAGCGCCACTGTTGCTGATCTATAACTTCCGAGATTTTTGATCAATCTTACTCAGATTCACAACATCGATCAAGAATGGTCTAATTATGATGTGTACCAAAAATAAATTTGATCGGATCAAAATTGTGCTTAATAATCGTTTTTTTCGATTTGCGGGGGTCAGGGGAGGAAATTGAAAAATCCAAAACAAACTCGTATAACCTACGAACATAACGAATCTAGATTTCAAGTTTGGTTGCTCTAGCTCTTATAGTCTCTGAGAAACAGGCGTTCATACAGACGGACAGGGCTAGATGAACTCGTCTTGTCGTCCTGATTCAGAATATATATACTTTATGGGGTCTCCGATGATTATTTCTATGTGTTACATACTTTTCGATTTTGCACACATCCAATAGCTCCGCTTTGCTTCTTTTTTACAAAAAGGCAAAGGGGCTAAAAAGGCTAAAAGGAAGCTAATGGATTTGTGCAAAATCGAAACGTATGTAACATTTCAGCCTCCATAAAATATATATATTCCTAATCAGGACGACTAGCCATGCCCATCATCAAAAGTGGCAACGAAATTTGGAATCTAGATTTGCTATGTTCGTACGCTATACTTATTTGTTTTAGATATTAACAAGATCATTCATATTAACTAGACCATTCCTACCATTCAACGTTGTGCATTTCGTCAAGATTGAACAATAAACACGGAAGTTATAGAACATTAAGTATCGTACTATAGAGCGAGGGGGTCTAAAAGGCGCGCGCAATGTCCAAGTACGTGCAGAACTATGTGTATGTGTGAGTATGTGTGTGTATGGCTGTATATGTTGGCAAAGTGGCTTTCGTAGTCGGGTACACACGACTACAGATTTCTTACTTGTTTGAAAAGGCAAAGGGTTTAAAAATACAATATAATATAGCTCTTAAATGAAAATCAACTGAAATAATGGAAATTAACATTCGCGCCATAGAAATAGTAATTAGATACTTCATGTTGAATAAATTCTGTGTTTCCTTACTATTGTCTTCAATGCAATAGTGAGGTTGCAATACTTTCCTACGCAGTGGAAACTGGGTATTATTTCCATGATACCAAAGCCTGGAAAGCCAGAAACTGATCCTGCGTCTTACAGGTCGATTAGTCTTCTACCTTCAATATCCAAGGTGTTCGAAAGACTCATTGCGGCTCGAATCTCCTCATTTATTGAAACCAAGCTAATTATCCCTGATCATCAATTTGGTTTCCGATCAGGACATAGTACCACGGAGCAACTGCATCGAGTAGTAGACCAAAATTCTCCTAGCATATTAGAACAAGGAATACTGTAACGCTCTGTTCTTAGACGTCAAAGAAGCATTTGACCGCGTTTGGCACTTGGGACTTCTGGCAAAAATTAAGAATGCACTGCTGGCGCCTTACTTCTTGCTCCTTAAGTCATTCCTTGCCAATAGGAAATTTGTTTTGCGGCTTCACACAGCAATATCTGCAAGATATGATGCAAAAGCGGGCGTACCTCAGGGAAGTGTTTAGGCGCCATTGCTCTACTTCTTATTCACCTCTGATATGCCTCAGCCCAGCATTGATCTGGGTATTCAACCAAGCGAAATGATGCTGGCTACGTTCGCTGATGACGTGTGCATCACGTACAGGGCGAAAAGCGAATATGAGGCTGCAGATGGGCTACAGGAGTATGCAGCATCATTTGAAGATTGGGCAAGCAGCTCAAATATTGCCATTAATAAAGGCAAATGTACGAACGTTTGTTTCACTCTGAAAAGGAACACACAAATTATCTCTCAGCAACAAACTAACCATTTATAGGCAAATAATTGCACCAATTTGGATTTATGGCTGTCAAATTTGGGGGCTTGCTTCGATAGCCAAATCAAACATATCCAAATAGCGCAAAATAAAGTGCTCAGGCTTATCACTGGATGTGAGTGGTATGTCAGAAACAAAACATTACACAGTGAACTGAAACTTGCCACAGCATTCCAGCAAATTAATTTTCACTCAAGTCGCTATAATAGTCGCATTAATAACCACAGCAATAGGTTAGCCAAAAGGCTGACTAGAACTCGCCTAAAAAGACGTCGACCTCATAACCTCATAAGACGAATGCCCAGAAGGAAGCAAATTTAATAATTAATTTTATTTGTTAAGCTACACCTTAGTGGTTAGCCGGTGCGCCCAATTAGGTTTAATTTATTGATAAAAAGGACACAAAGAGGTCTTAGGACCTCGGCTTCCTTAATAATATTAATAAAAAAAAAAATAAAAAAAACTTTTGTGTTTGTCATCCAATTTTGACGAGATTTACAATATAAACCAAGAATGGTCTAACTATTCTGTGTGCCAAAAAGGATTTGATCGGTGGAAAATTGCGATTTATAGTTTTTAGCCCCTTTGCCTTTCTGTAAAAAAGAAGCAAAGCGGAGCTATTGGAAATGTGCAAAATCGAAAAGTATGTAACACATAGAAATAATCATCGGAGACCCCATAAAGTATATATATTGTGCATCAGGACGACAAGACGAGTTCATCTAGCCCTGTCCGTCTGTTCGTCTGTATGAACGCCTGTTTCTCATAGACTATAAGAGCTAGAGCAACCAAACTTGAAATCTAGATTCGTTATGTTCGTAGATTATACGAGTTTGTTTCTGATTTTTAAATTTCCTCCCCTGACCCTCGCAATTCGAAAAATACGATTAGTAAGCACAATTTTCAACCGATCAAATTATTTTTGGTACACATCATAATTAGACCATTCTTGATCCATGTTGTGAATCTGGGTAAGATTGATTAAAAATCTCGGAAGTTATACATCATCAAAAGTGGTTTTATGTGCCCGGGGTGAGGGTGGGGGGTTTTTGTATAGTAGTGCGTGCAAAATAAGAGCTAGAGCAACGAAATTTAGAATGTAGATTTGTTATGTTCGTACGCTATACGAGTTTGTTTTAGATTTTCGAATTTCCTTCCCTGACCCCCGCAATTTGAAAAAATCGATTATAAGGTACAATTTTTAAGCGATAAAATTTTCTTTTTCGCACACATATTAAGTAGACCATTCTTCATCTACGTTGTGAATTTCGTTAAAATTGAACAATAAACACGGAAGTTATACAACATTAAGTACCGTCTTATAGAGTGTGGGTGGCTAAAAGGTGCGCGCAATGGCTAAGATTACAATTTACAATATAAGCGATTAACGCGGAGAGTAAGCATTAGTTTGCGGTACGGCCGCAAAGCATTGCTTCGCAAACCCGTACTTACTCTCCGTGGTTTCATGCCGCTCTCCTTTGGTTATCAGCCAGCCTTAGCTGCGACATTACTGTGGCCGCAAATAAGCACGCTGCCTCCCATTTCTCGGGCGACTCGAGCATTGCGGGTACTAGGTTATCGGCTGTGATGGGGTTACCCATAACCCTCTCCAGCTGCCTTCTTGGTGCTAAGAAACGGTCGCATGCGAAGATGACATGGAACGCATCCTCTACCACCTCCGGGCTACAGTTAGGGCATTCATCAGTACTGTCGTGACCAAAGCGCTTCAGGTAGCTCCTAAAGCAGCCATGGCCAGACAGGAGCTGAGTCAAGTGGAAATTGACCTCGCCGTGTCTTCTTCCGAGCCAAGCCCCAAGGTGTGGGATCAGTTGGTGTGTCCACCTGCCCTTTTGCGAGTTGTCCCATCGCAGCTGCCACCGCTCGATACTTTGTTGCCTTGCTTCGGCGCGTGAGATTGCTGTGGCCGACTCCTGGGTGGCCGTTAGGGTCACCTTGGCTTCGATAGTTAGGTCCTCCAATGGTACCATGCTGGCGATAACGAGAACTGCGTCGTTGGAGATAGTTCTAAAGGCGCAGCTGACCCTTATGGTACTTAGGCGGTAGGTAGCGCGCACACGTCTACTATATGAGGGCACATCCATTGCACTGTACCATACCGGTGCTGCATAAAGTATGATAGCTTTAGTGACACTCATTAGTAAGCGTCGACGCTGTTGTTTAGGGCCTCGAGTATTCATCATTATTCGTGAGAGCGCGCGTGTCGAGTCAGCTGCCTTCCTGTGAGTATATTGAAGATGCTCCCGGAAGGACATTCTTGTGTCCAGCATAACACCAAGGTATATAATGGCCCGTTTTGAGGAGACCACGGTATCGCCTACCTTTTTATGTGCGGTTTCAACCCTTTTACGGCTGCTAACGAGTACAGCTTCGGTTTTTTGAAGCGCCAATTCCAGGCCTACTGCGTGCAGCCAACGACGCACGCGTTCAATGGCTTCGTTGCAAGCCTCCTGCACCTCGTTTAATTGCTTTGCGACTGCTACTATGGCAACATCATCTGCGAAGCCTACAATGTGTATACCTTTCGGCAGACTAAGACGCAGTACACCATCGTACATTATGTTCCATAGTAGCGGGCCCAGAACTGATCCTTGCGGGACTCCAGCAGAAGCTTTGTGTGTGGCCACCCCATCGCTTGTGTTGAAAATGACTTCTCGCTCAGAGAAATAGCTATTGATTATCTTTCTGAGGTATTCTGGGGCCCCAAAACTGGCCAGAGCATCCAAAATAACGTCCCATCTGGCCGTGTTGATGTGTATGTGTGTGTATGGCTGTATATGTAGGCAAAGGTGCTCTCGTAGTCGGGTACACTCGATTACAGATTTCTTACTTGTTTCTTATTGTGGTGGGCAGGGGAGGAAATTCATAAATCTTAGACAAACACGCATACCGTACGAAAATAACGAATCTATGTTTTAAATTTGGTTGCTCTAGCTCTGAGAAACAGGCGATCATATAGACGGACGGACGGACATGGCTAGATTGAATCAGTTAATTTTTCTGATCAAGAATACATATAGTTATGGGATCTCCGATGATTAATTCAAACTGTTACATAGATTTGGATTTTGCACATTTCCATTAGCTCTCTTTTATCCTTTTTTAATGGCGAAGAGGTTAAAAAACACGTAAGTTATTTAACATTAAGTATTACGTTACAGAGCACGGGGTGTTAAAAATTGCGTGTCTATATGTAAGTATGTTAGTTTGTATGTTGGCAAAGTGGGTTCTCGTAGTCGGGTACACCCCACTAAAGATTTCTTACTTGTTTCAAAAGGCAAATGGGCTAAAAAATCTAAATTTTTCTTTTTTATGTATTGGCCGTTTGCAGTTGCAAGAATTATCGATTTAAGCAGCGTCATCAGGTCGATACGCTAGGATCATAATAACAGCAATGGTAAATATAAATTATTTCTAAAAATAACACAATTGGCAAGAGTATAAAAATAAATATTACCTAGGTTGAATTAATTGAAGTTGACGACCTGATTGAGTGTTAGCAGCCATAAGTTTACCTTCATTATCGTTTTTATAAGTGCGAACAAAAGAGTTTATATTTTAATTTTTTTAAGTACTAAGCACAACACAACTCTGTGGAATCTTTATTAAAAAAAAAAAACAGAATACTGCAAGGATAATGCAACGTCACGATAGTTGGGCAACCAAAAAATTGCCTATAGTTTTTTCTAAAAATTATTCTGTCCGATTTGGTGGTCTGGAAGAGCTTCACCCCTTTGATGCAGCCAAGGGAAAACATATACAGAAGGTAAGCTGTTGTACGCGTATATAATAATATTTGGTGAAATTTTTAAAACAATAACAATGTTTTTAGTTGCTATGCGCTAAGCTTTTGCTGGAAAAAGGTAATTTCTATGACTCTGTTGAAATTACCAAAGATCAATTATTACATGTACATAGTGCAAAGTATTTAAAATCACTGAAATGGAGTGTCCATGTAGCTATAATTACGGAGGTTCCGGGTCTTATGCCTAACTTTACTGTACAAAGGGGATACTTGCGTCCAATGCGGTTTGAAACGGACGGCTCAATACTTGCAGGCAAACTGGCCCTAGAATATGGCTGGGCAATTAACTTGGGTGGCGGGTTCCATCATTGCTGCTCGTATAAAGGTGGATGCTTTTGCCCATATGCTGACATCACATTGTTACTTGTGCGATTGTTTGAGTCGGAGTCTAACCGAGTATATCGCGCAATGATTGTCGATCTAGATGCACACCAGGGAAATGGTCATGAACGTGACTTTAGAAATGTTCATAAAGTGTACATATTGGACATGTACAATGCATTTATTTACCCACAGGACCACGAGGCCAAGCTAAGCATACGCTGTGGTGTAGAGTTAAGGCATCGCACTGAAGATGCTTATTATTTGAGGCAACTTAAACGATGCCTTATGCAGTCGCTAGCGGAATTTAAACCAGATGTGGTAATTTATAATGCTGGTACCGACATCCTTAAAGGTGATCCTTTGGGTAATATGGCAATTACAGCAGAGGGAGTAATTGAGCGCGATCGGCTGGTGTTTAGCACGTTTCGTGGGTTGGATATTCCCGTTGTAATGCTGCTGAGCGGTGGCTACACAAAAACCTCTAAGAATGTTATAACGGATTCAATATTGAATCTTCGAAGGCATGGCTGGTTAAGTATTTTTTAAGGCTTCCTTTTTGAAAATAAATATTAATAACAGTTATCAACTAAAGTGAAAGGACTTAGACAACTTGGTTTTAGTTCATTATATGGTATTGGTTAGATGGTGGGTACAACGTTAAGTAACAGTGTACTAAAGATAAAATTAATTTGAAGTAATATTGGTATTAAAATATCTAATAAAACACATGTATGCAACCATCTAAATCTATCTTATTTAATACTTGTATCGAGTATTTACAATTACTAAGACCAGCAGAATTAAATCTTTTAACTCATTGAGAATATGTGCTTAGTACATCTAATTAAAAAAAAACAAAATGTTATAAATATAGTGTCATTAGTAGCACGTTACTACTTTTGATGGGTATTTGTATAAGTCAGCATAACTATTAATCTATATATTATTAATTGCTAATCCAATCATCGATATCCATGTCGTTAACATGCTGTTGGTAAAGGCAATCTAAAATTGTAAAATCAAATGAGTTTATTTAAAATAAGTTTTTGACGTAATAAAACCAATCAGAGATTTTTACCCGCAAAGCTAAGATCTGAGCAATTTGGGAATTCTTTGATGTGTAATTTTTAGTCCCTTTGCCTTAAAAAAAGCAAAAGGGAACTTATGGATTTGTGCAAAATCGAAAAGTATGTAACACATAAAATAATAATCAGGGACCCCATAAAGTATACGGGTCAGGGGATGAAAATCAAAAATTTAAAACTAACTCTTATAGCGTACGAAAATAATGAATCTCGATTCCAAATTTGGTTGCTCAAGGTCTTATAGTGTCTGATAAACAGCCGTTCAAACAGACGGACTGGGCTAGGGCAAGTTGGCTAGGCGACCTTATCAAGAATATATATAATTTATGGGGTCTCAAAGGATTATTTCTACATGTTACATATTATTCAATTTTGCACAAATACATTAGCTCCCTTTTTACATTTTTCAAAAGGCAAGGGGCTAAAAAGAATACTAGTAAGATATGATAAAGAACAATGATGCTATGCTTAAGAAATTAAATTGAAATATTGAAAAATATAAAACATTTATAGGTTTAAACTATAAGGGATTGAGCAAAAACCATTTCCTTACGCTGCATTGCTTGCAGGAACATCCTCAAACAAAATCTCCCATCGTGAACTTATTATATAGAGAAGACAGAATGAAATAAGGGATACTACAATCCCAACACTTAGGGTGGTTATTTTATGAACATAAGAAGGGCGGAGAAAGATGCGTGCGCTAAACTGTGACCAAGTTGATTCTGTCCACGTGGAGTATTGACCCGAATTCCATTTGTAGCCTACAATTCAAAAATTAGGGTCAATTTGTATATCGAAATAAAATATTTTTAAAAAAAGAATCTTACCTTTAATAAGAAATGCTGGGCTTAAAGCATGTGTAAAATTTTGCGTAGTCAGACGGCACTCACCAGTTTCATTAAAACCGGAAAAATAGTATAATGGTAGTTGAGTGCAGTTTTCTTTGGACACACGAGTCTTTGGATACGAGAGAAGATATCCTAGAACGCGGTACATCCAACCCGAAGACTCTTGCGAACCACCCAACACACTTATGTAGCTATAATATAAAGTAACAATTTTAGTATATAGTTTTTTATGTAACGTTGGATAAAATACTTACCGCATAGGCGGTAATGCTATACCGATTGGACTGCCTGGATACGATGAAGCTTTAAACAAAGGACAGTCAGAAGATTTTAGAAAACAGTAAAAGAACTCATCTGCTAAAACTGGATTCGCAACCATGTTACGATCGTACTGTTTACCCGATAACGTCTCATAGAGCGTCAATGCTATTATGGATGATATATTTCGTACCTTCATTTGTAAAGAATCAGTTTTAAAGATCTTTGATTCACCTACATCAGCTAAAACTGTGTAATCTTGGCTAGTATTGGCATATTCAAACCCAACATTGTCAATATCGTCATAAATGGAGTGATAAAACTTGTTGGCAGGAAGGGAGTTTAAAATAAATGCAGGAAATGTGGAATCGTGACTTAAAAACGATTGTGCTGATGTTGGTGGCATGTGATAGCCTACATTTGAATCTATGTTTACTGCAAAACCATAGCGTGAAGACTTTGCATAGTAGTTTAGCTGTTTCAGTAGTTTCTGAGCTAACGGAGTTAACTTAAATGTATACAATTTAATGTTGGCTATGTCGTCCAATGTGCCGATGTCCAGCATAAATTCAATGTTTTCAAATAAAATTGGCATATTGTCCGTAGGAAAAGTCACGTTTTCCATATCGTACACAAATCGCTGAGAGCCAATGTAATCGTAAGATTCTCCATTAAATGCCACAAAAATCACATTGCGGCGTAAATCAGGTAGTGTGCTTTGCGTTGGTAACAAAAGTCTTAGCGTATGTGCCACTTGTGTCATAGTAGCCAAACCCAGTAGTGAATCTAGCGCACCCAATCCTAAAAGAACAATTACAACATAAGCTGATTAATGTAATAATGATTTATTTACCCAAACCGTCAAACATGCTAGTAGTGTCTAGCCGACAAGATACTATAATGAACTTCTCAATGGAATTATTACTTCGGGGTAACTTTGTTTCAGTGTCTCTCGTAGAATTTCGGGGATACAATGTTGCATAAACATTTCGACCCTCTAACGGGTCACAATGTTTGCTTCCACTTAAATTGTTTATGAACTTGGTTCGGCGTATGCACACCTCAGAATTCACTGCTGCTGACATAAAAGACTTAACTTCAACGGCACATAAGCTGCGTACTGCATGCGTTTCATAATCAAAGTTGTTAAAGTCCTCGAAACATTTCTCCAGTTTTAAAATTTCTTCGGAATCATCAATATAGTAGATGGGAAAAGGAAAATCCTCATGTAGTAGACCAGTTCCCCAACGATTCCAAGAATTAGCAGGGTCACATGTCACAGACTCTGTGCTGTTATTCAATTTCAGTCCACTGTACTGATTTGGGCAATTTAGCTCATGTGAAAACTGTTTTATTTCATCCCGCTTATTGACCAGTAGCACAACAGAAACGATTCTTTGCCCGGCCTCCTTCAAGCGGAATAAATTTTTTCTTGTAAACAAATGTGGTGGTATTATCGGTGCATATGGCGGCGATGGAGGACTGCCAACTAAAAATTCGAAGTCCTCTTCCACTTTTATCCGGTGCAACACTCCCACTGAACCGAAGTAAGATGCTTTTAAATTGGGAATATTAGTTACATATTACTTTGTTATACTGTAATCGGAACTCACACGAACATCCGGTTTGATGTGTACCATTCAATCGACGAAAACAACTCGTACCGGCAATGGGGTCGTATATTTTATCGCGAGTGCGTTCGCATTTAACTTAAAATTTAAATCAGTTTAACAATTGCGAAAAAGATATAACTTTAAAAACTCACTTAGTGTACCACAGCATGCGAATAACAATAACAGCAACATCGTGCAAAATACTATGTGTTTCATAAACATTCAAAAATATTGGCCAAATAATTTAATTTTCGATAAACTCTCGTATACAGTATGGCAGTTTTGCCAATTTAGCTTTTTTCCCGGAATTTCTGACGGGTGACAGGTTTTCTGACTTTTTTAAAAGCGAGGTATTTCACAACAAATTTTGCAAGTGAGGTGCTAGGAAAGTTTATAAAGTGAAGTTTATAAGCTGAAGAAAGAATAAGTTTGAATATGCCAAAAACATACAAACAAAAAACGCGCAATGGCTGGATGCAGAATGAAGATTTGTTGGCTATAGATCCAAACGATGATGGAAAATGCTTTTGCTAATATTGTAAATCCAGCATTGTTTCGAAGCTTAATGATTTGGTTGCACACGCAAAAAACACAAAACATAAGACGACATCATCTGCGTTTGCAAAAGCTAACAAATTACGCTTTGCTCCAGCACTTTTACCAAAATTTGCCAACTAAAGGCATAATTGTGCCTTGACATAACGGAACACCAATCGATTAACTCGATTGACCATTTGGGAGTTTTTTTTATTTTTATTATTATTAAGGAAGCCGAGGTCCTAAGACCTTTTTGTGTCCTTTTTTCAATAAATTAAGCCCAATTGGGCGCACCGGCTAACCACTAAGGTGTAGCTTAACAAATATAATAAATATAAAAAAAAAATAATAATTCGTTTGAAGCTTCACGGATCAAAGTGCTCGAGCATAAAAAAATATGTCTTGGCTCCACAACTTGTTAGAGCAACTAGTACTGGATATTGGCAATTACGAAGTGCCAGCGGACTAATATGTTTGTTAAACTAAGCAACATAACATTAACATCTGATTAAATTAATAAAAAAAATATTAGCTATATACTTTGCTTTTTTTTTGACGGAAAAAAAATTTTGTTTGAAGGATTCTAATGTTTTTCACAGGCCTCTCTAGATTTTTTACGTGCCAAATATTTGGCAACTCATACTGTAGAGTGTTTTCTAAACAAGTATATATAGATATATATATGTTACTTTTTCCTGTCACGGGTATAATAAGTAGCAAATTACAATTGAGACAATCAGGATCAGGGCTGCCATTTTAGCCATTTAGTAGCATTTCTAGCTATTTTGTAAATGGATTTGCTATTAAAATTTGAGAAATGCTATTAGCCACATTTCTAGCTATTTTGAAATTTGTAAATGCCATTTTTCTTGAGGAAAGTGGCTGAAAAAACTAGTGTTGTTTCAATGCGGGAAATTGCAGGCAGCGGGATTTCTGGATTAATGAGCTTAAACGATGTTTGGGCCATGCGTCAACGTGAGGAAGACGAACGCCGTCTCTCTAAGCAGCGTAACAACGCGTACTTTTCGAATGTTTCCACTTAACCCGCGAAAAACTTAGTGCCATCCAAACGACGTCGCTAACCTCGAACTTTTAAAACACCGAACCCCATCCCACAACAATTTCATACAAAAGTATTATGCACTCCAACGGTAACTAGCACTGTAACTCCTCTCTAACACGAGCGCTATTACAACAAGAACTGCAACAATAACAATTGCTCGCCCGATTACATCGTCAGTTAAAAAAGCTCAAATCATACAACTGACAGTAATAGATTTGCCATTCCCTCAGAAAAACCAGACATACTTGCGTCTAACAACCATCTCACTAAAACACGAAGACCGCCACCATTTTTTATCAGAGAGAAGACTTCTAATGCTCTTGTCAACAAAATAGTTGACTTGATTGGGAAGATAACTTCCACGTTATTCCTCTATCTCAAGGTAACATCCAAGAGACTAAAGTCCAAATCATAAACGGAAGATAACTTCAGAACGCTGACCAAGTTCCTCACCGATAATTATCGAAATTTCTTCACTAACCAACTTAAAAGTAGCCAAAGCCTGCAAGTGGTTCTGAAAGGTATTGAACCAGATGTAAACCCTACTGATATTACAGAAGCACTGAAGGTACAGGGCTTCAATACTAAGACTGTAATCAATATTCTAAAAAAAGAAAAAAGCCGCAACCAATGCTTAGAGTCGAACTCGAACCAAACTCACAAGCACTTAAGAACGAAGTGCATCCAATCTATAAAATCCAGGTTCTACTGCACCGCAGACCCACGGTGGCAGAGCCGCACACGAGGAAAGGACCCGTGCATTGCGCAAACTGTCAAGAGTACGGCCAATCATCGAAGCTCTGTTAATGGACCTGCACCAAAACATGATAGATTTCATAACATTCATGCGCAGTCAAAATCTTTGGATGCAAGTGCTTGCATCCCAACAATTAAAATAATGGCTCCTCTTAGAATGGTCCTGTGGAACGCCAATGGTGTAACACGACATAAACTAGAAATTACTCAATTGATTCACAATGAGCATATCGACGTAATGTTACTTGCTGAAACACACCTTACAAACAAGAACAATTTTCAAATTTTCACGGCTACACCTTCTATGGCACAAACCACCCAGACGGGAGCATGATGGTACTGGAATTCTTATTAGAAACCGTAAAAAACACGCCTTTCGCATTGACTTTGCCTCAGATTACCTGCAAGCAACATCTGTTGACATACTCGCTCCCAATTACAATCTAAAGCTAGCCGCGGTGTACTGCCCGCCTCGATACACAATATCTGAAGATGAATATTGCACTTTTACAACACGCTGGACAAACGTTCTGCACCTACATACACATTGCGCGCCTTTTAGCCTCCGGGCTTAATTACGGGATACTTAACGTTGTATAACTTCCGTGTTCATTGTTCAATCTTAATGAAATTTACAAAGTAGATCAGGAATCATCTAATTAAAATGTGTGCCAAATTCAATAATAAATTCAATAAATTCAATTAGCTGAAAATTGTGCTTATTAATCGTTTTTTTTTGTATTGTGATGGTCAGGGGATGAAGTTCAAAAATCTAAAACAAACTCGTATACCGTACGAAAATAACGAATCTAGGTTTAATTTGGTTGCTCTAGCTCTTATAGTCTCTGAGAAACAGGCATTCATACGGACGGACTCGCGGACAGACGGACAGATCGACTCGTCTTGTCGTCCTGATTAAGAATATATGTACTTTATGGGGTCTCCGATGAATATTTCTACCTGTTACATACTTTTGGATTTCGCACATATCCATTAGCTTTGCTTCTTGGCAAAGGGGCTAAAAACGTCACTTAAGACGAGAATGGCAATCCCATAGATCGCTATCCGAAAAGAAAAATCTTAAAGACGCCTCTCAAAGATTATCTAAAGCTCTAAGACAAGAAGAGGTCCGTAGCCAACGCCGCTATATAGAGAAATTATCTCCTTCTAGCACCAAATACCCATTATGGAAAGGTCACCCATCACTACACCCACTGGAAGAAGCTATTAACCAATCAGAAACTCTGCAGGCGAGTGGGCACGCAGTGACAAAGAAAAAGCATCTGTATTTGCCACAGACCTCCAAAATGTATTCCAACCAAACCCCTCAACGATTGCATTTACATTACAATCAGCGGACGCATTCTTCAATCTTGTTTAGACCGCACGATATTAATAAAATAATAAAAGAGCAACTGCAACCCAAGAAGTCACTAGCTCACGCCAAATAAACCAATAAATGATAATTGAGCTTCCAGTTCACATCATCTGCTTGTTATTTAATTCGATAGCCAAACTCGGTTATTTTCCAGACAGATGGAAAAAATCTATCATAATCATGATACCTAAGCCCGAACACGATCACACGGTTCCCGCATATATAGGTCTTCGATCGTGCTTATCTAAACTTTTAAACTAACTAAAAGTTAACTAGCAGAAAAGCAAGCACATTACATTCACCCTTAACAGAGAAGACTGTCGTTCACCAAACTTGGGGTCTTTACTCGTACGCCTTATGAGTTTGTTTTTAATTTTTGAATTTCAACCGCTGACCCCGGCAACATGGAAAAACGATTATTAGGCAAAATTTTTAACCGATTAAATTTATTTTTGGCACACATCATAATTCTTAATGTACGTTGCTAATATTATACCCACGTTTCGGTTGCCTGTATATAGAGCATATAGGCCACTTTTCGACTCTGTAATTTGCCCATTAAGTAGAGATGACCCCAGCACCAAGCGTAAACATACAGTTAACTACCGATCTTAATTAACAAGAGTGTTTAGCATGTTCCCATAGTATGCGGAGTACTTCCATACCCTCCCAATCTAATAGAAACGTAACATTTTCAGACACATTTGTATCCTCCAAATTTAATAAAAACATTACATTTGCAAAGGTACTTAATTCAAGTCCCGCAACCACACATCGTACACTTACACCATCCTCACTGTATGCGAGTCAAAACACGCACATCAACCAAGTCAACACCCGCAAAACAATATTGATACATTGATAATAGATGTTCACCAAAACATAAAAGAATTCATAACAATTATGTATTAACTACCTTTAAGAAATTGAGCAATCAAGTGGGTAAGCAGCGATTAAGATAGACCAACTGCTTTTGCCATGCACATCCAAAATCGAAAAGTATAGTCAAATTTTGGCCAGATAATCTAATACACAAAATAATAACAAAACTTCCTAATTGCACTTACAAATATCTAGAGTCGTACCTCTATAACAGGGTATTTTTAGTAAGATGGAACTCGGGAATATCTGAACTACACCACGAAAGCTGTTAATATCCACATTTGCTGACGACACCGCAATCATCCGTCTTTTTAATTCCCATCGCCTGTCATTTGGGCGCTATTGAGAATTGCCTGTCTGAATGCGATGCAAGCACGTTACCTTTACCCTTAATAGATAAAACTGTCCTTCATCCTCACGAAACGGTATTCCAATCCCAAAATGAAACGAACTAACAATGCGAACTATCACCGGAGACCCATGGTAAATTCAGAATATTTGCTAAGACCTGAACATATTACGTGTTAGAGACGTTATAGTCAAACATAAACTTAATTACCAGAACTCTCTGTCCCCCCAAATCTTCTCGCGAGAGATTTAGCTTGTGTTCTAGCCGTTCCCGTCTTCTCCGCAATTTCCTGATATGGTAAGCCAACGACAAATATTTCTATATGCTACATGTCAGTACCAATCGTAAATATATTAAAAATTAAATAAACATAAATATTTCATATTATTAATTTTGTAATATAAACTTAATGATTCCATTATTTATAACCTTTGTTATTCTTTTCTGATCAAGAAGTTATGAATACCCTTTTTTCAGCTATTGAATTTTAATATATTCCTTATAACAATTTTTTTTATGTCTTCAAGCGATTTCTTACTTAAAAAATAAAAGTAACTGCATTAAGTTTTGCAAAAATAATTTCAATAATTTTTTTGTTTACCAATTTTTCTCCGATGTACAAATAATATGTAAAATGTGTATTGCCAATAATATTTAGTTTGTTGCGTTTATACTTTTGATATCCTTTTGT